>JABUQX010023333.1:15000-64543 GCA_015478945.1 Trachelipus rathkii | reverse complement strand
AGAGAGAGAGAGAGAGAGAGAGAGAGAGAGAGAGAGATATCAAAGACTATCATGGACAAGACTATTATGGCTCCAACTGCTCCGGATATCTATAGTGAACTCGCAGCTGTATCTTCAGGACTTGGGGAGTGATTAACAATGTCAAACATGGAGATCTCCAAAATAAGAACAAACAACATCGGTGATTTTATATGCCTAATATTCGAATTATAGAGATTGTTTTAATATAAAGTTCAAACCTCACTAATATTGCCCAATTCTAGAGTAACAATCTATGAATTTTTTCTTAGGATTCGCAAAAGAAATCGAAACCTCGGTCTAAAAAAAACTTGAGTCAGTCACTCTACCTTTTTGTCACTTTAAAATTGATGAAAATTGAAGATGTAATTAGTGAAGATGAACAGAGTATGGTTTGAAGTTTGGGTGAAATAGGTGAAATCTAGAGGAAAGGAGGGGTGTTTTTCAACAAAGTAATTTTATTATAAAGGCCACATATTTTGCGGAAATTTAATTCCTTGACAGAACCCAACCTCACTATATTAGGTCATCAACTTTTGAGCAATAATGGGTACGAGTAGGTGAGTGGTACTGTTTAGATGGTATCCCGGAACTTTTTGAAGATTCTAGCCATTATTTAAAATTGTAACAAGAGAGAGTGTGCAGTATGTGAGACGTTATACGTGTGTTGTGAAATATTGTGTGTAAAGTGTCTTTTTGAATTCTCTTGATAATACATTAGTTTTGTACTCCATTGACAAGTGGAATGTATAAGAATATATTAGCCTGATCTAATGCCTCATATGTGAAATAAAAACACAGAAAGAAAGTCTTATATATATATTATATATATATATATATATATAGGTTACAGCAGTATATATATATATATATATATATATATATATATATATATATATATATATATATATATATATATATATATATATATATATATATATATATATATATAAGAATTTATATATTATGAAGAAGCATATATAGCAGCATATAGCAGCAGCGTTACTAATATATATATATATATATATATATATATATATATATATATAGTATATATATATATATATATATATATATATATATATACAATATTTATAAAAAGAGCTTTCATATATTCATTAATAGTTTGAATAAACATACTTTCTCCTGTTTTAATAATCCTTTATTGAATTTACATTAAGAGTTTATAATTAAAAAAAAAATTGAAAAAGTCAAAATTTTAATTTTTTATTTTTTTGTTTCTAAAATTGAAATAAAAAAAAAAAAAGAAAGGAATCAACTTTAAAATGGATAAATTTTTAATTATAAAAAATGAATAATTAATTTAGGTTTTAAATATCAAACGATATGAAAGTTCGGAAGTTTAATAATAATAATAATAATAATAATAATAATAATAATAATAATAATAATAATAATAATAATAATAATAATAATAATAATAATAATACAGGTCAGTGGCTATTTGGATAATAATAATAATATTATTAATATTAATAATAATAATAATAATAATAATACATTATTATTAATAATAATAATAATAATATTATTATTATTATTATTATTATTATTATTATTATTATTATTATTATTATTATTATTATTATTATTATTATTATTATTATTATTATTATTATTATTATTATTATTATTATTATTATAATGCTATCATTATTATTATTATTATTATTATAATTATTATTATTATTATTATTATTATTATTATTATTATTATTATTATTATTATTATTATTATTATTATTATTATTATTATTATTATTATTAGTAGTAGTAGTAGTAGAAATAGTAGTAGTAGTAGTATAGTAGTAGTAGTTGTAGTAGTAGTAGTAGTAGTAGTAGTAGTAGTAGTATTAGTAGTATAGTAGTAGTAGTAGTAGTAATAGTAGTTTTATTATTATTATTATTATTATTATTATTATTATTATTATTATCATTATTATTATTATTATTATTATTATTATTATTATTATTATTATTATTATTATTATTATTATTATTATTATTATTATTATTATTATTATTATTATTATTATTTTAGAAATAATAAATCAGCATTTGTCTTAATATAATTTTTGCAAGATCTTTCTTAAATCCCTAAAAACCTTCCTAACATTTTCATTAACTTTCTTTAAGACAATTCTGGAATAAAACAAAATAATTGCCTTCTGAAATGATCCAAGCTTATCTATAATAAAAACACTTGTTCACAGAGCCCACAAAATAACATCTAATTGGGAGCTCTTTGATAAAGAATTTAAAAGAATAACTAAGCTATTAATTAACAATGGTTTTCCCTCAATTGGTAGAAAAAAACGTTGAAAAACACATTAAATATATTGGCCGATCCTAAAGACAAAGATAATAAAAACCTCATCTTCTATTACAAGAGCGAAGTGGTTGGTTCAATAAATGAAGAGGAATCAAGATTGAAAATCATTTTAAAGAAACATATCAAAGGGAAAAATAATGAAGCAATCACTATTAGAGTTATTATCAGCCTACAAAGTTGTCTTCCTGCTTTTAGTGCTCGTGATGTACCATCTGCTGACGAAAATTCCAACGTATATACCAATTCCATTGCAATGAGAGTGGATGTAACGCCACTTACATTGGTTATACGACGAATACCCTTCGGCAGCGTATGTTGCAGCACAGGTACAAACCAAGTAACATACACCACCATATGCAGGAAGAACATAAAAATTACACAATAATGAAATAGTAAATTACTTCAAAATTTTGATTAAAAAGAGTGAATTTTCGGATCTTAGGCTGGCGGGAGTCCCTTCTTATAAGAAAGTATAGACCGGTGATCAATATAAAATTCTTTCTTCATGTAAAAATATTTAGATATTTTTTTACATAGAAGAAAGAAAGGAAAAAAGACACAATCTAAATTATCAACTTCACATTTATTTTTCGTATATTTTAAATTTTAGTTTTAATCTTACTTATTATATTTGTAATAATTATAATATTTTAAGTTTAATTTTTATGTTCATAAAATACAGGCATATCTCTGAAAATGTCCAACTTTTTATTGACGAAAGCTGGATCATTTCAGAAGGCAATTATTTTGTTTTATTCATAGCATAAGAATTGTCTTAAAGAAAGTTAATGAAAATGTTAGGAAGGTTTTTAGGAATTTAGAAAAGTCTTGCAAAATTATTATTATTATTATTATTTTTTATTATTATTATTATTATTATTATTATTATTATTATTATTATTATTATTATTATTATTATTTTATTATTATTATTATTATTATTATTATTATTATTATTATTATTATTATTATTATTATTATTATTATTATTATTATTATTATTAATTAATTAATAATTAATTAATTAATTATTTAATTTTACTTTTACTTTTTACTTTTATTATTGATTTCACTATTATTAGTAGCCTATAAATATGTAGCCATTAGTTAGCTACTCCTACTATTCTAATATTATTAATTAAATAGCTTAGCTTAGGATTAAAATTATATTATATATAAAAGATTATAATAATTAATGATTCTTCTAATAAAATTTTAAATTCAATATGAACCAAGTTATAATACTTGATGGGCTCAAAGGACGAAAACGCCCCCTGAGAAGCCAATTTCTATTTGTGTATTGTTATATTTAATGATGCGTGTAATTTGTAATATGTTTGACAGAATAAAATACTTTTGATTGATTTTATTATTATTATTATTATTATTATTATTATTATTATTATTATTATTATTATTATTATTATTATTATTATTATTATTATTATTATTATTATTATTATTATTATTATTATTATTATTATTATTATTATTATTATTATTATTATTATTATTATTATTATTATTATTAGTAGTAGTAGTAGTAGTAGTAGTAGTAGTAGTAGTAGTAGTAGTAGTAATCTCACTATTCCTACTACTCTTTATTTTTATGTCGTGTTTGAAGAGAAAACTAAATTTTTTGCTGCAAATGCTAGTTACTATTTAAGTGACATGACGATTCACTCTCTAGCTTTGATGTGATCAGCTGGTCGTGTTCGACGTGTGTTGCAACACGAGTAATTTCTTTAAATTAGGTAGATGATGTTCATGCACTGAATGACTAATAAGATTTTTTTTTTTTTTGAGTGATCGCAAGCGCTTTATCTGTTGTTTTAAGTTTATTTGATTGGCTTATGTTATATATCGTTCACAAGTTGGGCGTTATCTCTATAGATATAGGAAAATGTGGAGGTGTTTTAAATTAAGAGTGGTATTTGTGGAAGGCGAGTTTCTATAAAGTTGAATTTTACAAGGTTTACGCAACCCCGCAGGAAGAACCCATCTAAATTAACAAGAATAGAATATGAAAATTGAAGTCAAGGGGTAACTATTGATGCAAAAATGAGGTCTTAATATGAAATGGATAGAGATTGAAGTCAAGGGATAGAAATGAATGGAATTGGGAGAATGGTCAAAACGTTTATAAACTGTTCTGTACTTTGCATTTCACTGACCCTCTATCTCTATCAATGTTGGGGCTTTGTCTCTTTTCTATAGGCACCACAGCGTCAAGTTCTCAATGGAACCGAACACCATCTTTACTACGCCCTCGTAGCACAGTGGGTGTAGTGTCTGCACATAAGTTTTGTGTAGACATTAGCAACTCCAGGTTGTTCACTGTGGTGCTTCCTTCTTTTCAGTCACCAATGTTTTGTAGAATTCTCTTCCATCTTCTGTGCTTCCTGCTGAATTTAATCTCTCAGTTTAAGGCTTGCGTCTGTGCTCATTTGCGAAGTTTGCTTTTGTTGATGACATTTTTAAATATTGTTTTAACACCCCTCCTTCCTTGAATATGGCTCCCCCATGAGCGGTGTGGAATTAAAAAAAAACTGAAAAGGTCGATAAAGAAAAGCAAGAATACAATAGGAAAATAAGACAGAACAGAGCAACACCACTATTTAGTTATTATAAGAAGTCACACCATCAACTACTTGATATCAAACGATTTTAATGAAAACTAAACATTATAGAACACACTGAATGAGAAAGTCGATGAAAAGAAACAGAGAGAGTAGAACTTCAAACCTTATCAAAATCTTTGGAAATTTTAAGCACAATATAAAAAAATAACTTTCAGTAATACCTTCAGACAGAAGACTGTAAATTGGTCAGTTTGGAGAGCATATCACCAGGTGACCTCGAGCGTCGTAAATCATGCTGATAATCGGAAAGAAGGGAATGAGTTTCCACATGAACAAAGAAAGGAGAATTGAGGCTAGACTCAAATATCTTAGACATAATGTACATGTTAGAACTATGGGGCGATTTAGAGGGTTTGCTCAGAACGGCTACAAAATTTCGGGGACGGTTGGACAGGAATATGCTTAAAAAATTGAAGAAAAATTTAGTGTTAACACACAGAAAGAGAATAGCTGAGAATGGACCGAGGCTAACACAGAAACGCACTCCCTTAAAACCCTGGGAGAAATGCTGTCAGATTGTTTTTCTATCGTACATATATATCAGGATTCTATGCATCCTATCATGTGTTATCTCAAGAAGCCATATAAAACACTGGATAGGACAAGGATGTATATGAAGAGGATTGAATGAGTCGTGCAAGGTTGAATTAAATAAAAAAAAAGAAAAGAAAGCAAAGGGATTAATTAATCTTCTCAAGAGGAGTATTACTTCACATTCGTCAGAGCGAATTAGAAGATAAATGTTTTATTAAGGTAGCATTGCTGTTCTTTTCAAAACAATATTTAAGACTGCTTAATTAATTTCGACCATTGTCCCTTAAATTTGACCTCCAGAATGAGGATGTTTGGCAGATAATATATATTAATATATATATATATATATATATCAGATTAATTATATATATATATATATATATATATATATATATATATATAATATATATATATATAATATATTATATATATATTATATGATATATATATATATATATATTTTTTTTTTTTTTTTACAGATTACCCCCCCACTCAACGGGCTGGGCCCTTTTCAAGGATGGGGTGGGCAGAAAATAAATCCATGAAGAACCCACCAAGCCTAAGCAAGAATCGGCTAGAGTGTGAGCGCAGGACGTGGTGTCTTTAAAGAAAGGAAGATTAAATTACAGTTGGAAAAACAGAAGATGGCAAGGAGTTCCAAAGAACAGAAGTGGCTTGGAAAGAAGGAGGCTCAACAACGAACGAGTCTGGGGATTTTCGAATGCTCACGCAAATCATGCGAGAGCATGGCACCCCTTGGATTACGAGGGCCGACCCGCAATGGAGGCATGGACTGCGAGCGGGGCCAACTACTCCCCTGGCATCTACCGTTTTGTATAACCTATAGAAAAGAAATAGTGCGCCAACGTCACGTCGCAGAGATGGAGGGTCAAGAGAGTTAGAAAGTAGATGGGACAGATTAATTAAGTCTCTAGCATTTAGACTCAATCTATCCAAATAGAAGGGTGGGAGCCGAGAGCCCCCCCAGATGTGAGAGCACTACTCCATACAAGGGGCGAATAAGCCGCCTTTTATATAACTGGAGCAGCTGTGCAGAAGAAAAAATATTCCCGCAACCTGAACAGAATACTCCGCAGCTTCTTGAGGCCACTTTAGCAATCCATTTTGTGATTTGAGATTCCCAAGACATATTTTTTGTTTTATTGTTCAGACCAGAATGTATGTTGTCAAAGGTGAGACGTAATAGAACCGTACGACAAAAATAGGAAAGTTAGGATGTATTTTTGAAGAGGAGATGTAAAGAACGTTGAGTTTTTCAAAGAAGTGAAAAATTTCAACAAGGTTTCGAGGTTTGCCGGTGTGCCCACCGGAAATCCCAATCCAGGTCGGCAAGAATAGAATTGGAAGCTGTAAGCGAGAGGCAACTCTAGATGCAAAAGAGGACGCAGATTTGAACGAAGTGGAAAGAATGGAGCGTTGAGTCGTCTGTCATAAGACGGAACAGACTGTTAGAAGTACAGCTGAGAGGTCGTTGTATTTTGAAGAGAAATAGTTAAGAATAAAAAGGTTGGAGATAAACCAGAACCTTGAGAGCGAACCACCACAATTAACAGGAAAGGAGGGAAGAAGAAGAAGAACGCTCCTATCAACGAGAGCTATATGGAGCGACGGGAGAGAAAACTGAACAAGAGTAAGCAAAGAGAGGATTAACCCCAAATAAGGGAGCATAGAGAGTAGCGACGCATGCCTATACTCATCAAAAGCCTTGATAATATGTCGAGCCCACCCCCAAGGACTTCCCCATACGTCGCCTAGCAGAAGGGCCCCAGCCAAAGGACCACAAATCAGTTTACCGATACAAGACACAACTAACGCATGATAATGTCACCAGTTCGACGACGCTCGAGCCGTCGAAAGCATATGTATAGGTGATCTATGAAAGAAAGTGCGAATGAGACTTCCAGCGATGATCCAGGAGGCAAATGAAGTTAAGAAGAGTTTCAAAGATTTTAGGAAGAATACAAGTGAGGCTATAGGGACGGTAGTTGAAGGATCAGAGCGCTACCCTTCTTCGGGATCATCGGTTGAAAATATGCGCGCTTTCAGCACTGAGGAAATGTACTAGTATTAAGGCATAAGAGAGGTAGGAGTGTTGAACGAGGAACAGGGAGCCAGCTCGGAAGACCACTCCCCAACAACACGGGGAGGGAATGCCATCACGGGACCACTAGCCTTCCTGTGTTCATAGAATCTCAGAATTCCCATGCACCCGATCAGCGGCGTTAATTCGGGAAGAAGAGGCATAGGAAAGCCTGAGAGGGAGAAGAAGCAGGGAAGGAGAGGTGCCGGAAATCGGTGTTCCAGGGTTAGAATTAGAAGAGAAAAGGAGGCCTCGAAAGATTAGCCTTTCGTAGGAGAGGGTTTAGCAACAGGTAACCTCAAGAGCGAATAAGTGGTAGGAAAGGCAGATTTACAACAGTTTTACTGGATTTGTGGTTGTGAGTTTAGGTGTTGATAGTATAGATTTGGTGGGTGTGTGTGTGTGGTGTGCTGTTTTTTTTTGTGTTGTGTCTAGATGGTTTTTCTGTGAGTTTGGATTTGTTTGATATGGGGTTTTGTGTTTGTGTGGCCAGGAGGGTGGTGTTGTAAAGTATTGGTAGTTTGTGATGGTGGTTGATTCGTTTATGTTTAGGTTTTGTTATGTGTTTTGTGAGGGGAGGCTCAGGTTGATTTTATGTGCGGTTTTTGTTTTGTTCGGGCGTACGCTATTTCTTTTTTGTGTTGAGATAGAGCTGGGCGCTTAAAGTTTGCTCTCGTTCGATATAATATGGTATGGTTGCGCTCCTTAGCAATATCTATTTCCTGTAGGTGTCTCTGCAGGTTTAAATATAGTGTGATATATAAATTTCATCTTGTTCTCAACCTTATATATAGGTCCTTATGAGGTTGGATGTGGTTAGTGTATTTTAGGTTTTTTGTCGAGAACGAGGCGAAGAGTTTTTCCATGCCCGATAGGCAATGTCACTTCTCTCTGAATGGGAGCGAAACATTCGAAAATACAATAGTATACCTGTAAAGAGAAAAATATTGATTTAGTTGAAGATGGAATATATATATACCTGTTCATTCCCTCGACGATTACAGCCACTACCTTCCCTACCTTTCCAGCAGTGAGCGAAGCATCCTCCGAGTCAAGGCAAGATTCACTCCAAGTATAGTTTGCAAAGAAAAGACGCAACGCCCCACTTAGCGAGATTAAAGTGCCAGAAAGTACTTGAGAGAAAGTATTGGTGGAGCTTGCTGGAGAAAAAGTTTTGAAATATTAAAGAGCTACAAGGATTGTGCGGTCAAGATTACCGATAGGAAGGGAAAATGTGCCCGTGTTATTTTATATCAGAGAGCGGCATAGTGGTGAAACATAAATCGAGCGTGTTCAAGAATAATATAATATTATATTAATTATTATCATATATATATAATATATATTATATAATAATATATATAATTATAATATATAATATATATAATATATAATATATATAATATATATGATATAATATATAGTATATATATTATATATATTATATAATCGGTTTTTAACAAAGGACTATGCAAGACTAGTATAAAGTATGAGATAAGGTATTGTATAAGGAAGTTGTTAGAGACCAGTGGCAACTTAAATCTAGGGTTAGGGATCAGGGTTGGTGATTTTTTTTTTTAAATAAATTTTTTTGATTTTTTGTTTGCTTGTTTGATTTTTTTGATATTTTTTCAGATTTGTGACGTTACGCAATTATTAATTTGTAAACAAAACTTTTTTTTAAGTTCGATTTATTATTTTTTTAATTGATTTATTCATTCTATATAAAATTAGAAATGGGGAAAAATCAGAAGGGTAAGTATGTATGAAATAAAAAACATTGCGTTTTATACTAAAATTTACTTGTTTAAGAATATAAAACATTTCAATGAAATAGGGCCTAGGGCGTTTTAGACTGTGAAAGAAAGGACCTATCGAGACTTCCCATTAAATATGAAAAAAATATAAATAGGAAAACACCCAAAAAATAGACCCTAAGGCATGCTATGTTCTTTTCTTAAATAAAAGGAGGCTAAATTCGTAAAACAATGTTTTTAAAAAATACTGGCACCTAACATAATCTATTATACGACCTTAATTACAAAAAACAATTATATTAACATTCAGTCCTCAAATCTGACAAATAATATATATATTAATACAAATTAATACATATAATACATATTAAGTGTCATTAAAATTTCCTGCAAAAAGTAAATCAAATACAATATATAAAAAAATAAGGGACAACATAAATAGACAAAAAACACACATCAAACAAACAAGCAAAAAAAAAAAAAACAAAAACACATCACCATCATAATTACTGTTCGTGGAAAGAAACTAAACCAAAAAACTTGTTCGCGCATAAAAAATAATCTGAATTGAAAAAAAAATGAACAAAAAATAAATACAATAATTAAAAAAAACATTAAACATTAACTATATATAAGTAATTTATTTAATGTCATAATACGGATCTGATATTTGAAGTTAACATACAAAAACTTAAAAAAATACGGGGCTCCGCTGAAAAAAAACTACATAATAAAAAAAAAATATTGAAATAATATAAAAAAAATACAAAATATAAACAAAACATAATAAACAAATAAAAAATAATACAAACATAATAACAAATAATAATAAAATAATAAATACTACTATTTATATAAATATAACTAATATATAATAACACAATATAGGATAGTAAATAATAACATAGTAAAATATACACTGTTACTTAATATACAATATGAAATTTATTCAAAAAAAAATAATGAATTTTATTTTTATAATTAAAAAAAAAATCAAAAAAGTAAAAACAATCAGCTTGATTTTTTTCACAACTGACTTATACTTTAATAACAAGAATAGCCATCCAAAGGTAAAATAGAAAGAGATAAGATTTTAACAAAAAAATAATAAATAAATAAGAAAATAATAAAAAAAAGAAAATATATAAATATATATATATATATTCTATTAAATATATTATATATATATATTATATATATATATATATATATATAATATACAATATATATATACATAATATTAATAATATATATAAAATCAAAAAAAAAATCAAAAGATAAAAAATAAAAATCAAAAAAATCATGATTTTTTTAATAATAAATAAAGTAAAAAAATCATTTAATTTTTTTCATTTGATTTTTTTCGTGCTATCCAAATTGGGCTAGATTTTACAAATATTTTAATGATCTTCTTCTTCTTCTTCTTTTCTTCTTCTTCTTCATTCTTGCTTTCTTCTTCTTCTTTTCTAAGAAGCCTTAATTTAGCATATCAGAAATAAAACTTTTTCATTAGAGCAAAGAGTACGTGATATATATCCTTTTCCTTTAAAGACAAGCAAGATTTGAGATTGAAAATTAATAAAAAAAAGTTTTCAAAATAAAAAAAAAAGTAAATTTACCAATAATTTTTCGAAATATTAATTATAGGTAATTCTTTAGATACAATTTTAATGATATAACAAGAAATAATGAACATAAACTTTTTCATAAACTCAAATCAATATAGCAAAGAATTTCTTACCTTACGATGATTGTTAATTTGAGAAATGGAAATATTCTTTCTTATTGAAAAATATGTAACAGCCTTGTAACATCGATTCATTCAAGGAAAAAGGTATAATATAATAGACGCACTCCAATAGATTTATCCACCGCTATAGAACTATTCAATTCTAAAACGGTGATAACTCAAAAATTTGGATTACACAAATCACACCATAAAAAATCTAACTTAGTACATTAACTAAGACTTTAATATTTCTTGCACCATTTGAAAGAGCATCCCTCTAAGCAAAAAAAAAAAAAGAAAAAGTAGATCTTCTTCGAAAAAATTGCACGAATACTTATAGTTTGCCCATCCGAATCTGGACAATACTGGAAAATCAAAAATCCAAAATTAAATATCACAAAACTAAATCAAACAAACTTAGATAGCCAACTTAGATGTTTAATGCAATAGATATTAGAAATACAAGATCTGTTCTAAGTTAAGCAGACTCTAAACAATAAAATCATGTCATATCATAGATACATAGTAAAATCAAATGATCAATATGACTCTACATATTATAAAATCCTAAAGCAAACATGCAACGAACACAACTAAAATAAAAAATATGAGGTTAATATAAATAAACATATCTGTTTGTATAGAAGTGACACATCCACACATTTAAATGAGCAAAAACTAACATTAGACAGACTTAGCCCTTGAGTTGAACTGTAAAAGCTATTGACTAAATACAGGATAAAAAAATTTTCGTGTATTTACCTTCACATATTTTTTTGATTCTCATCAATAAATAAAATAAATATAATAATAATCATAATAATAATTAATAATTTATTAGTAATATAAGAAAAATAAAAGAATATATAGACAAAATAATTAATACCTAATAATAAAAAAAATAAATAAATATATAAATAAATAATAATTAATAATAATAATAATAATAATGGGCTTAATCTTAGTAATCATATTCGTCTGAAGTGAAAAAATCCCTGAACAATATAAATGCTACGATTATAATATAAAAATACAAATAAAAAAAAAAAAAAAAAAATATAAATTTATATTAGAAATAAAAAATAAGTTGTAATTACAGAAATTGTAAATGTTGAAAAAAAAAATGATAAAAAGAATAAATATATTCGATGTAAAACTAATTTATCATAAAATTATATTGTGTTATACTAAATATAATAATATATAATATATACATATATAATAATAATATATATAAAAAATAAATAATAATATAAATATATATTATATATCGTGAAATCCCTGGAGATACCTTATTAAAGGTATTTCTTACAAAATAAAGAGACGATTCATATTTCAGATCAGTTGTGACCATAAGCCTTGTAAGTTAGTGATGCTTTTTTCTAAGTTTTGAGGATGAATAATATATATAATTGACTTGATTTGAGAGATTAAAACGAAATGATTTCAACTTTTACTTATCGTTATTACAGCATTTAATCGATTTTACGAACTAAAGATTGCGAAAAAAAACCAAAAACATTAAATGTAATTGCCAGCTGTATTCCATAAAACGAAAGTTGGACGAAAAATTAACTTCTTCTCTAAAAGGTACTACTTTTTACCAGGGTATTTCACCTAAGATTATTGAGGTTTCAAATATAAAGGACTAACTTAATAAGGAGAAACTTTTTGCTATATATATATATATATATATATTATATAAATTATATTATATATATATATAATATAAAATTTATACATATAATATACAAACACACCCACTCCACTACACTCACAAACACATTTACATGATTTAAAATGTATACAATCAGCAGAGAAATATATTATATATCATATATAACATATATATATATCATTATTGACTCAAAGATATAGTGACAAGGACACCGGACGCTTCCCTATAATTAATTGAGGTATTAAGTCCTATAGAGGATTCTCAGTTAATTCATTTAATAGGACGTTTACTTAGGGAAACTCACAGAATACACAATATAGGTTTAGGACTACTTGTGGGCCCTATGTAAATCTAGATTTAGGATAAAGGATTTGTTAGGAGACACAATGATTAATATATATATATATTATACAAATACAAAATAATTAACCAAAAGTTTCAAACGTAACGAAAATAAAGATTAAACATTTAAGATATATACATTATAATGTATTATATATAATAAATGAAATTATAATGATAATTTATCATATATTATTATAGGTCCTATAATCTCGCGTATATATTAACGGCTCCTTCAATATTTTCCTATAATATATATAACAATTATTTCTTATATAAAAAAAAACTACTATTAATAAAAAAACTACTAAATGAATAAAAAATAAACAAAAAACAAACAATAGAAATTTACATTTAATAGAAAAAAAATAAAACAAAAACTTAAAAAGGACGGACATGAACTCAAAAAAGAAGATTATTACAGAAAATAAATTATAAAATAATTTTTCAAGCAAAAATTATTTACATGTTATAAAATATATTTCTTCCAAAAAAATGAACATATATCAACGAAAAAAGATAACGACAAGCATTAACAGAAAAAAAAACCATTACAAATATGAGAAAAAAAATACAGCGTACGAAAGCTTATTACAATATATATTATATACTAAATATAATATGAGATAAAAAAAATATAATCAAAAATAGTGAAGGAATATAAATAAAATCAACTAAAAATTTTTCAAATGAACACAATAAAAAACTTTTTAAAAGTGAATATAAAACTATATAGAAACAAAAAAGAGAATACGGTGTACTGAAACACAAAATAATTTGGTTATGTATTGAAGCACTTAAGACACAAATTTATCATAATATACACAACTTATCTCACACACAACTTGTGTAATTCACGTTATAACATACATCGATTAGAAGCAGCCATATTGCACCATGAATCGTGGGAGGAATAGAAATAGACAATTAATTGCCACAATAGAGACAAAACAACATCTCTATGAACGTTACACAGATTGATGTTACCTCCACCACAACGAAATATAACCAAAAAGCAATCCACCCTCATATCGCACGCACCGCACAACAGACCTAAAAACTCAGTCACTCCATCCTTTTTCCATCTTTTCCAAACACCAAAAAAAAAAAAAAACTAGAGTCAGTACAAAAACCGAAACTGAGGTACTTAATAAATAACCAGAGAAGCTGCACAATGCATAACAATTCATAGATAAAAAACAAACGAAAATAAAAAAGAAGAACATGAAAAAACAACGACAGCATGTCAAATTCCTTGATGTGTCCAACCATCTCAGTTGTTGTCTCTCGATCATAAAAGAAAAACTAACCATCCAGCCGCCTTCGACCCCCAACTCCTCTCTTATCTCGGTATTCCTTCTTCTCTCTCTTTCATAGGTACACAAACAATACACACAACCACAAGAAAACAAAAACAACATAACAACAAAAAACCTCATCTTCCGCCTTCCAGATCATATTACTTCTCCTAACATGTTCTGGCCTTTGTAAAGTATCCACACTCCGACCCAAACAAAAAAAAAAAAAAAACGTAACCAAAGATGCTCTCAAGACAACGTAAGAATCGAAAATCAAAGATGTTATATAACCCAATATGAATTTTAGTGTAAAAAACACAAGTGACCCCGAAACTTTTGACCTTCCCTATGAAGATAAACAAAACAAAATAAAAGACACAAAAAACTCCATGAGCTACAAAAATAAACATCAGTACTATCATATTGCATAATTCAGTTAATGCTTCCACTGCTGTTAACGCGTAAACTCACCAAATACATTAAAAGGTCACCTCGCTTCTTTTAAACTAATAAACATCATTCAACCAACCTACAATCAATTATTCTTCTTTCAATGAAATTTAAAAAATTTCAATCATCAACTTCCAAACCATAGCTTACATAAAATTCAATCCACCAACAATTCAAAGTTACTATTCTCAAATAAATTCAACATCCAACTCCAATCACCACCCTCTGTCGCAGCAACACTCTCCCATACATAATCAGATTACTCTCTGTAACGCACTCCCCTAGATAACTCTAAAATGCAAAAAACAAAAAAAATAGAAAAAAGACAAAAACTATCAGTCAACGCATAATGCACACAAATCAAACAATCTCACTAAACACTCTCTCCACCCAACGCACACAAAATCTCTCGCACTATACACTTGTCCACATACAGGAAAACTAAAAAAGCAAAAAATAAAATAGAACACCTAAAGGAAAAAAAAAACAAAACAAACAAAAAAAAGAGTACACGACAAGACACAACTCCATCCACCTGTCTAACACCTGTACACTTCTACTCCAACCCACCACAACACAAAAATCAGTAAAAACAAAAAACACTATCCCCAATAAACCAAACGGATCTAGTAAACAAAACCACTAAGAACTCTTTGCAAAACATTACACACTGTGTGTAAACAATCCACCTTAACTCCAACATCTAAACTCAAACCATTAGAAGAGAATCTATGCGACACTGAATAAAAGTACACGATCCTCAGAAGCTTGTAAAAATCACTACCCAAAAAGTTCCAATTACCCGTAAAGGATACAAACAACTGTTCAAATGCCTTCTCATAAATCCACAAAAGGCCAAATCTATAAGTCAACCGCCAACCACTCTTCGCAGCTGCTTCTCTACTATCACAAATATAAACATAATTATATAATAATACTCAATAACATATATATATATATCATATAAATAAAAAATAATAAACTAAAAGAAACTCTAACTCAGGAGTTGGCCTAACACATAAAATTTCTAAGACCTTTGTGAATAAAACTTTCCTAAATACCATAAAAAAAATACACTGTAAAAGAATCATAAAATAAATCAAAAAATAATATACTAAATAAATAAACAAAAACTAAAATAAACTCAATAAATCAAAATAATAACCTAAAATAATATAATACAAAATAATAATTAAAATAAAATAAAAAAATAAATATCTTAATATATATATATATATAAATATATAATATATTATACCTAATATATATATAATATATAATATATATATATATATATAAATATATATATATATATATATTATATATATATATATATATAAATTTATAATATATATATATATTATATTATAATATATTCTAAATAAAAAAAAAAAATACAACAATATTTGAAAGGAAAAATAAAAGAAAACACAGAACGAACAAAACCAATTTGAATTTATTAAAAAAAAGGCAAAATTACCATTTTTAGAACCCCCGCTAAAAAAAAAAAAAAAAAAAAAAAAAACGTAAAAAAAAGTGGGAGGGAGCAAGCATCAGAAGAAGGAAACACACAACAAACCGTGACACACCAAACAAATACCAAAAAAAAGCAATAACCGGGGAGTTCCGGAGACCCTTCCCTGGAGGGAGGGAAAATAAAAGGTTAAACCTACACCAAACCGTCGCTTCCCGAAAAAGGTTGAGAACCCCGGACTCACAAATTCGAACATTTTTTGCAAGTTCTACCCTATGGCGTCTTTCTTTAAGATATTGCAAAAAAACACACCCAAAAAAAAAAATTAAAAAACAAAAAAAAACAATAAACAAAATCATAATACATTTAACAAAAAAAATACTTTACAAATATGCTTAACAGAACCTATACCTAGCCCATCCCCAGTACCACTAATGAATCAATGTTATACATTATACTAGCATATATAAATAAAAAAACAGAAAAAAAAAATTATAACAACTGACGCGGAGTCGTAAATACGTAACTGTTGAACACTAATATTATTTTGAATATGCTCTATGTACGTTACCACTGAAATTGATTGTTAGGATCATACATTTCAAAACTAACTATTAAAAAAAAAAAAAAAAAAAAAATTCTATAAAACATTCGTATCTCCCATACAATAAAATAAAACCAGAAAAGGTAAAAAAAATATTATATACTATATATATAAAAAAACTATAAAAAATATATAAATATAAAATATATATAAACTTATTTTAAATACTATATATATATATAAAATATACCAATATAATAATAATATATAATCATATATAATATCTAAATATACATAAAATAAATTATTATATCAAAATATATATAAAATATATAGTATTATAATAAAAAAAAAAAAAAGAAATAAAAATAATATAATACATATATCGACTCTTTAACGAATAATGCCAAATACTCCACTAATATCGATATATATCGCATTTATCGTAAATATCAGAGCTCGAAGAAAGGTCAGTTTTATCAATAAATAATAATAATAATAATAATATAATAATAATAATAATAGATATGTAATAATAATAATAATAAATAATATAATACAGTTTACTAAAAATTAAACATATAATAATAATAATAATCAATCAATAAAATAATAATATAATAATAATAATAATAATAATAATAATAATAATAATAATAATAATAATATTAATAATAAACTAATACAAAAGTAATAATTAATTAAGTAAATGATAATAATAATTAAATAATATTATAATAAATAAATAATCAATAATTAATAATAATTAATATAATACAACTAATAATAATAATAATAATAATTTAGGAATAATATAATTAATAAAGAAGAAAAACTAATTAAATAATAATAGCAATAATAAATATTATAAATATTTACATAATAATAATAAAATAATAATATTAATTCATAGAAAACTAAAGAACCAAGATATGCATCGATAATTTATCAGTATTACTGATTGATGAAAGTGACTTATGAATTAACAGAATTAGACCACAATAAATGTGGGTAAGTAAAGGGGAGAGGAGGAGAGGAGGAGACGGAGAGAGATGAGAGAGTGAGAGAGAGAGAGACGAGGGAGACAAGGAGTAAGAGGAGAGAGAGAGAGGGAGAGAGGGGAGAGAGAGAGAGAGAGAGAGAGAGAGAGAGAGAGAGGAGAGAAAGGCTTCAGCTGGTGAGATGAATATGGTCATATCTATATACATAAGATAAAATTTGGAAAAAGTTGATCAGGAATAATTTAAATTTCAATTCTAATGAAATAATAAATTAAACAAAGTTTCACTTACATTATTTCATGCAAACACACACACACACACACACACACACACACACAGAATAAATCGTTCTAACATACAAACGCACACACGTACATGACTATGCCATTTACACAAACGAATAGTTCGTTTATCCACACACACGATTGGGTCGCCCGTCCACACGTATGAATAAGGTCGTTCACTCAGATCGAACAAGTCGTTCACATACACGAATAGGTTACCGTTCCACACACATGACGAATAAGTCGTTCACACACACGAATAGGTTACCCTTCCACACACACAACGAATAAGTCGTTCACACACACACACACACACACACACGAATAGGTACCCTTCCACACACGGCGAATAAGTCGTTCACACACGTACATTTCGTCAGTCTAACTTCAATATTCAAATGAGGACTGTAATGTTTTAACGTAAATACGAATATAAAACCATTAATGTTGGCGTATATCAAGTGGTTTTTAACTCCAAATGGAATTAAAGAACGTCATCTACTCGTGAGCAGCGTAATTTCATCTTGTTTATTAGGTCCTTTATTTTCCCTTATATATTTTATATTATAATAGGAACGAGAGCCAGGCAAAGTTATTAAACAGATGTGTAATTAAATCGGACACTAAAATTTAATTATATATGCGAAGATACGTATATATTTTTTTATATTTTTCTTTTATATATAATATTACTATCAATATATATTATATATAGTTATATAATATTATTTTATTAAAACTATATAATTAGATAAGATGTGCTATAATACATATTTTATATATTATTAAGTATATTCAGATGAATTTGGTTATTATATTATTATATATATATATATATAATATTTTGAGAGTTGCGATTTTTATTGTTATATGAATAATAGTAATATAGGTTCTATTATATTAATGTTGCGAGCCTGCCCTCACCCCTTTAATTATAGCTTGTAGAAGCTGGCGACGCTCACCATATATATGTATAGTATATTGAAGTAGTTTGATAAGGTATAGATTTCTATAAATAGTGTTGTATATATGGTATGATAGTATATTTTATAACATAGGTATTTTATAGTTATGATCACGTTAGGTTATATTTTAATTGAATATAAACCGCTACTATTATAACTATATATATTAGACTATATATCCATCATTCAATTATTAGCTATATATATATATATAATCACATCATGTCATGATTAATACTATTAACTAGTTTAATTATATATATATAGTACTTATTTACAGATCATATATAATATATATATATACCTATTATTATTATTATTTCACGTTGCAGCCACCTATATATATATTATACTATATATATAATAATATATATTAATTATACCTATAGTATATTTACATAATAAATTTTCTATATTCTATTATACTACCTATATATAGTATATTATTATAATATATATATATATATTAATAATAATTAAATTTTATCTATATATTAATCGATTTATGCTCATATAATATATATATAAATATTGTGAATTTATATTTTATATAATTATCTTAAGTACTATGCCTATATCTTATTTATATACTATATATTATTTCTATTAACTTAAAAGGGAGTTTTAGGAATATAATATATTTAGGTCACATAATATATATAATTAAATTACTATATATTAATAAATATTAACATAAGCAATAATATACCAGTATATTATTATACTCTATACTATATATATTATATAAAATTAGGAATTAAAATTATAATATATTTTATATTACTTTATTGGTGATAAATGCGGGATGACAAGTATGTATAGGCAACCTCACTCTCGTTAATTAAGTTTCAAGTGCCTTACAATTCTTTCTACTAGGTACTTGTACTCGCATGATAAATTAATTAAATAAATGTATTTAGTTTATCCACCATAGAGACACCTCTAAAATAAATCTGTGAGAATCTTTACTCTACATATATTGGTTAACTGGCAACGTCTTGAAAGCTGTCTTTCGCATATGTAACCCCTATAGAGAAACCATTCCTTCCACACAACTTAAAACTTGCTGTAGACAATTCTACTATATGTGACTCAGCATCACTCCGTAAGCATTTTTGATATTAACCCTGTTTAAAGGTAGCAATATTTTTCTTCTGCGCAGACATATTGTTTGAATTCCGATACTGAGATTGATCTGTCTAAGTCTCATTATCTTATATATATCAGTAGATATTTTCATTATAAATTATTTATTTCTCATACAATATATATATATTATACCCATTAGTTATATACTATTCTTTGCTAATCACATAGTTATACTAGTAATCTAATAACTCCAGAATTTTTTTTTCGAAATGACTTCAAACTTAGCTAAAATTATAATAGCTAATATAGATGTAGGTCTCTATTATTACTTAATACAAAAATTAAATACTACAGTGAAGATTATTATCTTTTCGATTTTTTTGAGTATTTTATATTATTGACTCTATAGTACTGATATATGTTCACAAATATTTATCAACTCACACACTTATTTGGTATATAGATTACTTATTTTATATACATAATGAATTATTATAATATATTGACTCAATAATTAATATTTTTTATATTTCTCACTTAGTCATTTCTAGAGCCGTACCAAGCTCTCATTTCTTAAGATATTAATTAAGAGATCTTGCTCAATTTTTAGTCATACATTTTTTCATTTACAAATCCTTCAATAAGGAAATTGAAACATACTGTAATGTAAATAATATAAAATTTTCAAAATTTTTCAAATTATAATAATGCCTTTTGATAGTAGGAATGAAAGAATTTTAGTTTAAATAATAAAATTAATCGCTAAAAAATTCAATATAAACGATTTAGGAGTAGATATTACATTTATTATTAATAAAAAATATAATTCTTTTAATATTAGAGTATTCATACGCACAAAACATAATCTAAAGTAAATTTAATATAAATGATGTAGCGTCTCGTCGAACTAATATACTATACGAAGCTCCTAGATAAACTATTATTTAGTTTTAGATATTGAGTTAATCGGACAGGATTATAATGAACTCAAAATAAATAATACCTTAGTGCCATCCTCATATATTTTATTTTACGCTTTTTCAAAAGACGTTTGAATTTTCGTCGGAAGGTATGATAAAAAACATATATTATAGATATATTATATATATAAATTAATTCGTTCTAAGCTCTGGACATAAACTATTGCCATATCTTCAAGGCCTAGATCAATAGCTTGAACTGATTACTCTGTATACACAATGTGATATTGAAAGCGTTTTTAAGTTTGTTGTGGAAAATAAGGGGGTACATCCAATTATGGATGATTCTGTCTTCAGAACTATTGCCAGTAACAATATGTAAGATTTATGGGTATGAGAGATTTGTATGTAGGGCTCGGGAAAATATATTTCATGAAGTAAGCCAAATATATTTACACATATGAGTTATGAGCTGTCACTAAAATTAGAGGTTGGAGATGAGTATGTTTGAAGCGTAAATGCTAAGACGTAGTTGCATAATAAGAGCGAATAGTTACAATAGCTTTTAAAATATAAATTTATACCTACCCAAAAAACCACCATTTTTTAAAATTTTGTTCCATAAGTAACATAATATATAAGTCCAATAAGTCTAATGCATATACACTAAAAAGAAATTATTTTTATAAGTTAATAATGTGGCATATCTCTATCTATACAGATAATAATATAATATATTTAATTATTCTACTAATTATAATTATTTATCTATGTCTAATGTATAATATTTTTAATGTAGAAAACCATAGCAATTTTCATTCGTTTATCATCGATTTAAGAGTATCATTTCCGTAATTGTTTATAAAATTGGTAATACAGCACTGATGCTTAGAGCTATACAATCTTCAAAATTACCATATAGAAAAAGTAATTCGTGATCATTATTATTGCGGTATAATAGGTTATTCATTTCATATCTGACTAACAATGTTTCACAGATTCTGTAAGTCTTCAAATTAACAGGTCTGGAAAAAAATAAATATATTTCATGGAAAGTATAGATAATATATGAACGAATAATAATACCATTATAGTACCCCACTAAAATAATATGATATAATCGTTTGGATGATTTAACTTAGAATATAAAACTGAATATTTCTGAAAGAATTACTACCAGAACGTCAAGAATAAACACTATAAAATACTCACACGTATATAATTTAATGAGGAGCAAAAAATTACTAAGGGCAGTTTCGGTGTTTAAGGGGGTGACGTCCCTCCCCACAGAAAAAAATTGTCTGAAATTGCTTAATGTATCCTATATATTTTGTAGGTTGCATGACCTACACCCGAGTTCTGTAGTGTGGAAATATTCTATATTATATATACTTATATTGCGCCTATAATGTGATTAATACTTATTATGACATATTATCTTCAAAATATTAGTTTTATTCCATTAATGTTTCAGGAGTAATACTATATTTCTTTCATGTATGTAGCGTTATATGTATTACATTATACTCACATGCACTACAAAATAATTAAATAGAAATATTGCAATTCACTTGAATATATGTGCTCATTATCTTACTAGCACTTATACCTTAGTGGTAGTATTATGTAGATTCTATATATTTAAATAATTTAAATTCTACGTTACAATACTTTTTAATATGGTATTAGTATAATTTTTAACCGGGTTCACTTGATTTATATAATTCAAATAATTTAATTTTAACTTTTATGACCTATCATTATATATTATTGTAGAAACAAGCATAAATTAAGATACTTACTGGATTTACTATCGATATCCGGATTCTCGAGTATATACATCTTGAAGCTACTCACTGAATCCGAATTTACCGTATGTGTAAAAATGCTCACGTATATCCCTCACGATATCCGACGTCCACTGACATCCATTTGAGAATATTTAAGAATTATACCCATACGATCATATCTACCGATCGCTGTGTTGATGTTAGGTAATGTAGTATATATATCTAAGTAAATCCCGAAATGCCGAAACTTATTACCCTGAGAAATACCACGACACCATATATATATATACTGGTATCATATATCTCGATTATTACGAAATCCGTAACTCGCGATATCCGTAGTATATTTCACGTAGAGTCATCTGTTAATTTACAGGATTTTATCTCAGTAGAAAGTATATATTAATTATTCACGCAACAATATTATCTTATACTCACGGGGTAATTATCGGATTATATATCGCCCTAATATTACTAATATATTAGAATATTCTATTAATATACAATATATATCATATATATATATACTTATATATATATATACTATATTAATATAATATAAATAATATATATATATTATATATATATATTATAATATTAATAATAATTATATATATATTAAATATATATTAAGATGATGAGAAGAGAGAAGATGAGAACGAGAGAAGGAAGAGTTGATAATTAAGTCAGAATAAGACAAAGCTTATATTTATATATATATATATTAATATATATTAATATATTATATATAATATATATATATATATATATATTAATATTAAATATAAGTTAATATAATATAATATATATATTATTTAATATATATATTAATATAATATATATATATATATATACTATACATATACTATATATATTAATCAATAAGATATATATATTAATTATAATACTATAATTAAGTATTAGTCAGTGGACGTAACTATTACCTTAATTAAACTATTATTATTATTATATAACTTAATATACTATATCATTATACTGATGCTTATCTTCTCATATTTATACTTACTTACTCTATCTCTATTATATATAGTATATATATGTATCTTTTATATTATAATCACGTATAGTATTATATTTATATACTATATCATATATATATATATATATATATATATATATATATCTATTCTATATAATAATTTTACTATCTATATACTAATGTATTACTATATACCTTCACTATCTTCTTATTCTCTATATAGACTTTATCTATTATAGATATAGAATATAGTATATATATATATATACTACGTAACATATTACTACGTTATATATATATATATTATATACTATAGTAATATATATACTGTATATATATATATATATACTACCATATACTTGTATCATATTCCTTCTCATCTCTATATAATTACTCTAATTAATATATATATATATATATAATATGTTAATTATATATTATATTATATATAAGTATATATTAATATATATAATGTTATATATATAATATATACTATTATTTATTATTTATAATATTAATACTCATTATTAGGTTATTAGCACTATCCTCACAGTACTATATATAAATATATATATTAATATATATTATATATATAATTATATATTATTATATATTATAATATAATATTATATTATATTAATTAATAGGTATATATATAATATATATCACCTATATACTTTATATATATTTGTATGACCTATATACATATTAATATATATATATATATATTATATATTTATATATAGAATATATATTATATATTAATAATATTAATATATTATATATATTAATTTTATCATATATATATATATATAACTATATATATTAACCTAACTCTATGTAGATATATTTTTGAATTATAAATATTAATTATAAATTGAACCTAACTGTATATATATATATAATACTATATATATATATAATATTAACTATATTATTATATATATATATATATATATTATATATAGGCACTTCATATCAGGATATTGAAGTATCTTATGAGTAATTAAATATAGCTTTTCTATACCTCTGTGCACATATATAATATAATATACTATTTATTTTATGAATTGAACATTTTCTTAATGTTTGACTCTCACCTCGCGTTAACGATAATATTATATCATATAAATATATATATATTAATAATTATATATAATTATATTTTCCTACTTCATTATCATATTATAATACCTATTTTCTTAGTAGCCTTTTCGCGCTAATTATATTTTACTTTTAATTATTTATATTTATTTAGTTATTTATCTTTTATTTATTTTCCTAACTTTACCTAAAATTAATTCATTATAATATTATAATTTGTATAGGTAAAGTATTACTAAACTCATATATATTAATTTAATACAAGCATAGGTATATATATATTAATATATATATAATCTATATACTATAACAATAATTTATTTTATATCAGTACTGTTAATAAATATAATATTTCACTGACTAATATCGATAGTCCGATTTATATCCTATAAGTACAAATTATACGTTTTATGATGAGCATATATATTTATGAGTGCTCAATACCGTCTCAATATTTAATTAGGGTTATAATAGCGTAATATTATTAATTGGAGTAATTCTTAATATTATATTACCCGAGATTTAAAATTATTGCTCAACTATAATTCATCATATTTATATTTATTATTATAATTAATATTTCACAAATATATTAATAAAGAAAAAGTAATTATTATTCCTCTAACCATTTTTGAAATTTGCAAACTGTCTTTATTTACCATACGGTTATCTATATATAATCGATTGGAAAAATAGTCTCCCAATTCGGATAGGTACTGAGGACATACTATATGAAGGGGTAGTATAAAAAAATATATAATACGAGTCGCCTCTGATATATATTAATATAATATATATATTAACTATAATATATAATATAGAATATATATATATATAATAATATATATTAATATTATATTAAATATATAAAATTAAATTCAACTATATTTTCAACTATATTTTACTAAGTCTACTCTCACATTACCCTAAAAACATATAACATCATTCACTCTCGAGCCTCAAACAAGGTACTATAGAAAGAAAATTTTTATATACCTCCATACCTACCACTAGCTACCTATTAAAATATTTATTTTTATTTACGTCAAGTCATTAGCCTCATTCACATACCCTATCATCTATTTAAATTACTCATTAATATTTACCTTATACCATACCACATCTGTAAGAACTAAACTATAACATCCAACACATCTTCTCTAAAACGTATTTTATACAAACCTCTAACCTACACACCTTCTAAATAACATTATCCCAAATGTGTAGGATGTTTGTTGGATTCTTTAGAAATGTTAAACGACATATTCACTTTGTTTTTAAACTGCATCTCCATCCTACATATTGGCGAAACTAATGTATTTAATCACTAGATCGCCAGTCACTAACTGAAACTAACAAACATGACCTCACTTTTTGAATTTCACTCACAAAAATACTATACGGCACTTATATACTCACTCACACTATATACTACTACATGATAAACCCAATTCAATTCACAACATATCAACATTAATTCTCATGAAACATATAATTATATATATATATATCAATATATACTTATTTTTAACACAAGTTACATTATATCTTGACCACCATCACAACGCAAACTCATTGAAATCCCTTAGAATTTAAAAAAACTTTCTCCAACTTTAACATAACTAAAACAAATGAGTTGAAACACAGTCATCTATGTAACGCACTTTGTAAGGAACATAAAGAGCTGAGGCCTATAAAGTGATACACCCCTTTACCATATAACACTCATTTTTTCACAAAAAAATCAAAACTTAAGTTTAAGCTTCTAATTTATATAAATTTTTTAACATATTTTATATCTATCAACATTAAAACAATTCATATTAATTATAAACTATTTCATTTAGTCTCAATTCTATTATTCGTCTGTATAAAGAAGAGTATACTAGTAAAATAGTATTCAATGTTAAAATTACCCGAAAGCTATATATACGCTCTTTCAATCATCTAGAAGACCATTTTATTATAATGTATAAAAATTTATTTACTTATATTTATTAAACTTTAATATATTGGCAGTTTATAATTACTAATCTCAGCTCTCCTAACCTTGATACACCTGCTAACTTAATAGTTCGCGTTAAGAAGCGTCTATCTCTAGTACATGTTAGTCTTTTTATTTATGGGAGTACTCTGATTTTCTACATTTTTATTAGTATTGCATAGAATTATGTTCAAACTGGTCTAAAAACTGATGATCTTGATAACGAAAGGTGGTGAACTAGAGATTTATATAACTTATTGAGACGAGCTCATTCATAATACACCCTATTCAATTCGTCAGAATGTGTATAGAAATATATCTCCAGTCATTTCCTTTACAGGCCTAATATATATCTAATCCTAAAGATTGTTACTGTCCCTTACAGTTTTACTGCGGATAGGCAAAACTGACGTCCCAAAAGGTAGCATTCGGAGGAAAAATATAAGATAAATTAATGTATCCCTAAAGTAAATAGTACTTTATTGTATTTAGGTACTATATTGATTCCTCCGGTTTGGAAAGAACATGTGCTATACCCTCAGATAGGGTAAATAGCGTTATACTAGTCCTTAATATAAAAGTTTGTTGCTATGGCCTGCTTATCCAATCCATTAAAAACCGACATCTGGAATGCACTAAAATCATTGGCGCTGATTTAGTGCATTAAAGGTTAGAAGTGAAATCTTATCTACTAAATAACAGCTGTCGACTTTATATCTATCCTTCAGGCAACAGTGTTCATCTATGTATATATGTAGAAGAGAATTTTTTTATAAAAATGAATGAAGCAGCAACTGAAATTTCATTTATTCATGTCCAGTTATTTTAGCTAATATTGTCAGAAAATGGAAACACCAGCATACTATTTAAGCCGAGACTAATTATTTTAAATCATCTTATAAACTTAGAGGATTGTTAGTTAGTTATGCTATATTAGATAAACTATAATAGGCCATAAGAAGATTGGTAATACTTAGTGCAGCTTATAAAATATACAACTATATATAGCAATAGACAGATTAACACTAATCAGAAGACTCAGTCGAGAACGTAATCATATTAAAATAAGAAGATTGAAATAACTTTGTGAATTTTTTATATAGTATTTATAACTCTTAGTATGAAAGTACGATGTAGCGGGACTTATGCTAGTTATTCTTTTAGTACTTTTGTTTTTTTGGCAGGTTTTGCATGTGTTTGTGAGGTACACATTCGCAATGCAAATAGAATAGAGGATAACTTTTGAATGAGCTAATAAGTAGCTTGAGAGACACTTACACCATCTATAGTAGTGTCAGACGTGAAATAAATTTCCATGCTTATATCAACAAATTTTGATAACGAAAATAAAATTATTATGGAGTTTGAATTTAGCCTAAAGACTTGTGGATATCTTATGTCAAGTGATGGAGTGCTCTATTGCAATAATGGTTGGGAATAAAACGAATGGGAGTACTCAGGTGTTCCAAGTGGTCTAATTACCGATGGGTTTTATGTGGCATGAGGGATCATAGTTACCTAGCCCCTGGACCCTGAGTATTTGAGAATATAGTATAGCCCCAAATATAGTTAGACTACTATATTTTCTAGATAAATTAAAAAGACTCTTATTTAATCTGATGAAAAGTTTCAAATAAAATTTACATAGAATTGCTCTAGTATGGATACGATACATTGCATAAATGACTTAAGTTTATATATTTTAATTTAGGTAAATGGACTTATTCTCAGTGAATAATCGTTTGCTCACTAATACATATTGACTTAGGAAATCTTAAACTGTTGCTTTAAAACTGTATGGATCTGTTTGTTTTGTCCACCCTCTCTGAGAAGTGAGTTTTATTTATCACATATAAGCTAGAATTTTTAATTAAAAAACTTATCTTACCACATCTAACATACGTAGTTCTCGGTTTCTACTGTTGAATAGTACTTAGGCTTATATTCTATATCATAATTGAAATATTGAAGATTAGTCAAAAACTAATGTGTAAAATTTGATGAATGATTAGTTAAACTATAAAATCAATTTAAAACTTGCAAAGTTTTGTGTTCTTCTGATTTTAAAGTCAATTTTAATTTTCCATTTTAATTTTCATAATTATTAAAGTATGTTTTGTTCTATCCTCAATTAAATCATATATAGTATATTTACAACTTTGTAATTCTGGTATACATTATTGTATAACAATAAAATTATTCATATACTTAATTATT
Organism: Trachelipus rathkii; assembly: GCA_015478945.1. Taxonomy (NCBI): domain Eukaryota; kingdom Metazoa; phylum Arthropoda; class Malacostraca; order Isopoda; family Trachelipodidae; genus Trachelipus; species Trachelipus rathkii. Next base: position 35,269 of record JABUQX010023333.1, on the reverse strand, counting down.
TAGTAATATATTCTAGATTTATATACCTGTAATCATTTCAGGACTCCATGTTTACTTCCACCGTTTAGTAATTACATATATTGTGTACACCATTATTAATTAATATTATAATTATTATTAGTATTATATAGTTATATATATATGATATTATATAATATATATATATTAAGGTATATTTATATACAATACCTATATATTAATTGGATAAAATTAATATTAGTTTTCTTTTATGATATAGTAATATATTAATATATAATTATTATATATATCATATTAATATCTAATAGGTACTATTATAATATCGTGACTATTATTATACTTATACCTTATGGACCTAGTGGATATATAAATATAAATACATAGTATGTAGTAGGGTGAATGTGAATAGGTTTATTAATATTATTAATACTAGGTATTATTAATTGTATATTATATTATTATATATATATATATATACATATATATATTAATAGTATAATATTATATTAATATATATATATATATTATATATTAGTATTATATTATTATAATATTATATATAATAAATGATATATATAATAGTTAATATATAGGTCCAAGCATTATACATCCGAATAGAGTACATAGCTGTAACTAGAAACTATAGTAAACATTTACAGGTAAAATTAAAATAATAACATTTTTTGTTAAATTATCTAGAGGAAGTCAAGACATTTAATAAAAAAAGCTCTAAAAAATAAAAATAAATTATAATTTTTTAAATTATTTAAATATTTATATATTAATAATACTTTCTTAATATATTAGTTATAGTAATATATCTGATAGTGTCAATTATAGCTCTATGATTTACACCTTTGAACACTGACAGTATTAAGTCCTCGAGAGAAAAAGTTGCTCACCTAATAAATATACCCTATAGACTTTTTGGAGAAAAAATATTATATTTTATTCTTATTATTATCTCTATGTTAGGCGGTATCGAGCCGTAGGAGGAGTCAGTAAGGGAGGACCGACCCGTCCCGCCGTACTTAGTTCCCCGGGTTAAGGCCGCATAGAAACCTTACCGCACATAATCTATATCTATATCGTTATATATCTTTGATTTTCCCCGTGGGCATATCGTTCCACTCGATTTAATAAAATTAAAAAAAAATCAACATTTTGCGCCACCGTCCATCTATATGGCCTATCTACTGTATAAGTCTGGTAATGTAACGCCCGGCATCTTCAAGCTCAATTTTCACGCAACATTTTCAGACATTCCTACATAATTATTATATTTTATATTCAATTTTCACTTTATGAATCACCTCTTTCGACGTTTGTGAGTATATTTATTTTCTTGAGTGTTTATTTATAAATTTCAATTTTTAGTCGCATAGGAAATATAGTCGCTTCGAAGCTGAATATTTATATAAGGTAGAGTATTTTTTGTGAATCTTCTGTATGATTAGTTGGAGAATGAAGCCTGTTCACTTACCCTAAGTTTTTTAGGAATATAGTCGTACACAAGTTTGTCACTGGCTCATATTTCGGGATAAACCATTGACCTATAAAGTATTGAAGTTGAATTTATATCTATTTTTTGGTTTATGACTCTTCTAACTATTAGTTAATTATTTTTTTATTTTTACCAAAAAGTAAAGCAGCTCAATTCAATTATTCTAATTATTTAATTTTTAATGGTATCATTTTATAATAACTCACTGTTGTTTTATTTTGTAATTATTATATTATTATATGACATTTCAGTATACCTTGAATGTGAGTTTTATGTTTATGTTATATACCTCGACAACTAGTTCAGGATTTAAATAAATTTTATAAATGTTTTACTTAACCGATTGATTATCATAATATATATAAATTATATTATCATACTTATATATTATATTATATATTAATTATATATATATATATATATTAATATAACTGTTCTTGTTTTATACTAAACAAGTCGTAGAAAAGTTATTTTGATTTTTTTTTTGTTTTATTATTTTTATATATATTTTATATACTAGTATATAATTAGATTACTCAAAATCAAGTACAATTTAAGGGGGTTTAACCGGACTATATGATTACAAATAAATATGATAGGTAACAGTTTATCACGTTTATACTGATACTCTACCGATCATAGTTTTTTACTTATTTTTTTATTTTTATTATTTTATAACTAAAAGGTAAAAACCAATAAGGGTAAAACCGCAAAGATATGGCATTGGTAGAGTCTAGGTAGGTCTCTATCGTAGGCTATATTCCTATGGGGAAACGATCCAGGGTAGGAATCTATATTCCCCCTCTCTTACAGAAGGTGGAGGAGTCTTCTCGCAGAAGAAAACACTCTCGTCCATCTCAAGTGGTATTTATTTGGGTTGTCCGAAGGAGGGGAGAGTATCCTTTCGCACGACACTTTTGTAACGCGTAAGCACGAGACCTAATGTGCTTTATGTGGAGTAAGCGACTACGTCCTCTTGTTCCCCCCTTGCGAGAGGACTTCTCGAAGCTACCCTAGGAACTGTTAATTTTTATTATTTTATTTCGGTACATCTTATCTCTATTCCTTGATTTCATGTAATAAAAGTGCCAAATTTTTATACGCTGATTCCAAAATATGTAAATTAGTTCGCTTACAATCCCGATAAGAAGAACGCTATTTCCTGTAAAGGTCCCCGAGGCTTATGAAGGAAGAGTATTAATTTTTATAATTCTTGTAATATTGATTGCAGAATTAATATTACGTTGTTAAAGTTATATGTACTTATCTTGGGTTTTGTAGAATTACTTTATTATACTCATTTTTGAGATATATAAATTAAGCTCTTTAATTCGCTGATATCAAATATATGTATAATTGGTTTTTCTGTATGTTTTTCGTCTTTTTCGGATAGATTATATTATTTAATAATTATTTTATAAAAATTTTTTAATTTAGATACAGAATTGATGATTATTTTAAATTAAATTATATTTAAAAATATTATATTTGAAATCTTTATTGTATCATGTCCTATACTACACTTATAAATTCAATTCTGTTAGTATCATATACTAGCAATATGTTAAAAAAAAAAAAAAAAAAAAAAATCAAAAACTGACGGAGTCTTAAAAACATAACAGGAGCCTATATATATATAATATATAATATATATTTATATAGTATATATTATATATATATTATATATATATATTTAATAACGTATATATATATTATATATATATATACTATATTTTAATATATATTATATATATATATATATATAGATATATCTTATTAAATATATACTATATATATTAATATATTAATATAATATATATATATATAATTATAGGTATAATAATATTGATTATATATAATATAATATATTATTATATGCAATTTAAGGTACTATATATTTACATATTATATATTAATTATACTATAATTGTATAGTAGATAGTATAGTAATATTTATTATAATATGTATATATATTATATATAATATATATAATATTATATATTATATATAACTATTATATATATAGGCCCCTTACTCATCTAGATTGGACCTATGCACCCAGGCCCCAACTATGTCGGTGACGCCACTTATAGGAGGATGTCTATAGGATGAAATCACTAAGTGGCAGAAAATACGCTACACCATATAAGCTAGACCACTTGTGGTTCATATAACATCTAGGCATTCTACTGGCAACAAGAAATGATAGCTCACCAAGTATATTAAAAAAAAGTCGTACTGGATGATGCTGGAGTCAGTAATTAAATTATATAACTTACGTTAAGCAAAGCTACGGCCGGACTCATTCAAAGCGTAAATAGCCTTTTTAAAACTTAACCTATAGTATATGACCGAAGATATGGGTATATGGATATCACTTCCACCTCTTGTCACTTAGCACATAGAAATGCTTGTGTGATTATTCAAGGGGAAAATTTTTATTTAAGACTAGAAGTTAGGATAACTAAATTGATATTAGGCACCCTTTAGTTAAATGTTACTAAATTTATACAGAGCAGTATTACTTTTATTCGACAATTTAAACTAATGTCGTATTGGCTGCTAAATTTTGGAATACCTTATCCGACATATCATTCGAAAAATCATTATAATATAGAAACCTAACCACATCTCTTTCAAGGGAAGGGAGGAGCAAAATTAGACAAAGTTTCTTGCAATGCAAAATTTTTTATATTTTTTGAAACGGTGTGTTAAGAGCAGAGACATTTCCCAACTTTCCTCGGTTGCAAAAATTTGTCAAAACAAATGAGATAAATAAGGATGGGATTTAACTTATTCATCGAAAATATTATTTTACGTTATAGTACATCATTGGAATAGGTATTGGAAAAACCTATAATTATGTTTGATGAATTAATTATTCCCCGTATTATGATTCACGTGAGGGAGTCTAGCTAGTCATGGCTCAAATTAGACATAAACCCGTATTTTATTCTCGTTTAACGATATAACCTATCAAAACATGTTAAAACCTTAACTGGTAGATGTATAATAAAATGAAATGACTTTTTACAAAATCATGCTAGGACATATTATCATATGTGGAAGACAGCACTTTTGAAAATCCATAAATATCACTATATAATAGTATTTTATATAGTATATATAACTGAAATTTGAGTAGGCTCAAAGTAAGAGTTATTATCTGGGATGCTAAAGTATGTATAGTATCAAAAAAAACTAAATGACTTGATTGGCAAGATTCGCATTAAAATAAGTATATTGTTATGGCAGTATTTTAATTCCACCTTAATCTATATATGGTACTAGGTCTGCAATTCCTCAACTCGTTAATGTATCTATACATTTAAAAAACAGATATACAGGAGTGATCTGTTGAGAGTGAGTTATAATAAATTTGACAATATAATATAAAACCTATTATAAACTTTAAAAGAAATATATATATAATATAATGAAGTAAACATTCATTATAATAACTAAAGTTATTCATTTCACTTTATACACATTTAAAAGGTAAAGGAGTCAATTAAATTTATGCATTGTGTTTTTCTTTGATTTTCCCTCAAGACCTATATATATATAGACTAAAGAATAGTCCTAAAATCAATATTAAGAGTAGGTTGTGGGCCGCGACAATGTAATTTATTTTAGAGCATCAAACATAGGGTAGCCTAGCGGTGAAAATATAAAGTTTTGGGAACCCTTGTCTCACTTAAGCTTGTCGTTTTACTTTTCCGTCCTGTTATATATATCTATATATATTAAATTAATAATATATATTAATATTATATATATATAATATTTAAACTATTATATATATATATATATATATATAATATATATTATATATATTAATATATAATTATATTAATTAATATATATATAATGTATATAAATATATATATATATATATATATATATATATATATATAATATAATATATTAATTATATATTATATATATTATTATATATATATATATATTATATATAGTATTAATATTTATATATATAATTATATATAATATATATATATATATATATATATATAAATATATATATATATATTATTATATATAATAAATATATATAATAATATATATATATATATATATATATTATATATATATATATATACTATTAATATTAATATTATCTATATATTATATATATAATATAATATAGTATATATTAATAATATTAATAATATATATATAATATAATTAATATATAATATTATATTTACTATATTAATATATATATATTATATATTATAATATATATATATATATATATAATATTAATATATATATATATATATATATTATTTATAATGTTAGGATTTAATTTTTTTTAGATTTTTATTTAAAAGTTTTTATATATAATAATGTAGAATTCTGTTATTAGCTATATACGATTTTTTTTTATAGCTCATATTTCATTACGTTTCGTATATTTACTGTAGAAAGTACTTGTAGTTGTATAATGTTGATGTGTGTGATGTGTATGTGTGGTTGTGATGTGTGTTAGTGTGTGTGTGTTAGTGTGTGTGGGTATTAGTGTATGATGGTGTGTGTAGATTATTTAACTATTAAGGTATTTATATGACTTTACATATTATGCCAGTTCTCTCTTAGTAGTTAAACTTGAATAGTCAGTCACTGTGTCTCCAGAATTTATTAATATAAACATATATATATTAATTAAATGAATTATTCTTTATTTTTAGGTATTAATTATGAGCATTATTTTGGGTCACTCTAATTTTATAATTAATAATATTATATATTATTTATTCAGTTTTACGATGAATCTGTGTTGTAGTGTGTGTGTGTGTATGTGTATGTGTGTTGTAGGTGTGTATCTATGGTATTTGATTTGATGTGGGTATAGGTTTTCAGTAAACACCACCAATTCTAGTGGGTATATATATATAATATACTTTTATTGGCCTTTCTGTGTGTATATATATCTATCTATCTAGTTATCTATCTATCTATTTTACCTGATTGTGTGGGTGTCTGTTATTTTATAGAATGAACTGAGGACAAGAGAAGTAATGTAGTGGTGTGAGCGCGTAATGGCTGGGGTTCTCTTATTAGACTTTGCAACGTTCCGAGACCCCTATGAAATGCAACCTGAATCTCATGTGGATATAATATTACCTCGCTACTCTCTACCTAAATCATTTTAATTACATTGTATCTGATGAACTACTACAGCTCTGCCAGTAGGAATTCTTTTTCAAATAAATCATCATAATATGTTATTTAATAACATTAAAAAGTACCAAATAGAAAATGCGATGTTTATTAATTAAACAATTAAACAGGTAATAAAAATTAGTCATAATAAATTACCTGTAAACTGTATGACTGTCAATTTCCATTCCCCCTTTTTTTCAATGCAGAAACTAGTATCTTATCTTGTGTTTCTGCTACTGCTCCCCTAAAGGAAAAGATTTTACACTCTCCTATTTATTTAATTTGTTAAAGAATTATGTCACTACTACTGCAAATATGCGAGATGAAATTATCTTCGCCAATTCCTATATATAATAATATATAATATAATATATACAATTGCTGAGATCCTCTATTTAGGGGGATTTCAACTCAGTACATTATATACAACTGAGTGGTTGGAGCTCTCACTATTAACTGATGCAGGAGGGGAGGAAGGCCAAAACAAATTCAGTATTATCTAAAACGAATTCATGGAAGTATAATAGTTAAATTAAAAAGAAAGCACAACACTATACGTATACTTCAGAGAGGCCTACAAAGCCTTCGAATCTGGTTTGTTAAAGAATTAAATTTTATATGCTCTTCACCTCACTAATGAAATACCTTTTACTCTATATGAAATAATATACATAACAAAATTTCCAGACCATTCCTCCATAATTTAACCGCACTTATATATCCTCCTTAATATGTTCTAATAACCTAGAGAGAGAACGCAGACAATCTTGATAGCATCATTTAAGGTAAAAATATAAACATTTTTAGATTTCACGAAATACAAGAAAGCACCAACACTATACGTCCAAAACGTCGCTCTTCTGAGAAGCTAGACTAATAAAACCAATATTATTTACGAGGCTATCATTGATGACGGGTTGTGAAGTATTATAGCGTGTAATTGTCTTCTACTCATTGCTAACATTTCAATGCTAGTGTTAAAGATTTAGTATTAATATTGTTTATTTGACTCTCAGGTAAGGTGCTTCGAGCTATCTCACTATGCTTGAAAAAGGTAGGGGCTCGAGTAATTATATACGAGGTAATATATATATAGAGAATCGAGGTTCTCATTCCATCTTCCAAATATTATAAATCTTTTTCTCCAACAAAATCCATTAGGTTTTCGATGTGAGAAAATGTTTATATCTATACTACTCCTATATTCAGGAGAAAGAACATTGCCTTATCAGGACATTATATAGTAAAAATAAAACTACTCGTTTTCTCCTATATAATCACTTCACTTTACTAATTTTCCATTCTTGACTTAGGAATATCGTTGCATAGTTCTAGTTATTTACGGATCAGAGATCATAAGCGCGCTTATTTCACTACAAATAGAAGTGCGAACAAACCTAACTTTGGCTCTTACCTAACTTTTGATATATAAATAATTTATCTTGGCATATATAATATAATATATATTGCTCACAAAAAACATCTCTATTAACTTTTGTAAATCTGCCTTTCCTCCACTTATTCGCTATTCACTGTACTGATTCTGTAGTCATAACTCTCCTACTGATAGGCTATAATCATCTTATCGGCCAATTTTTATATTATTACATGCTATATTACTTATCTACTGAGACGAATTTACCGGCTATAATTCATCACCTCCTCTCTACTTTTACTTCTTCTATCGTTTACCTATAATGTACTCTTCTATCGAGTGATTTAACATCAGATATCGTGGTGCATATGGGATTTACTGAGATCTATGAATAGTCAGAAAGTAGCTTCTAGTGGCGTCGCTGATCAATGGAGTCAATTTCCCTGGACACTCTCCCAGTTTCAGCTTATGTTGGAGGAGGAGAAGTTCAGGATAGGTATACTATAGTGAAACAAAGTGGTGGTCTTTTCCAATAACGTTTCATATCCTATATATATGCTGTTTCTCACTATTGTGCTCCACTTTTTAAAATATACTAGTATACTCAACCTTTTACATACTACGCAGGATTATAAGTGCTTGCGAGATCAGACGAAGAATCTATGTCCAGCCAATCCCTGAAAAAGGGTCACGCTCGAAAGATCTGTCCGTCTTCTAATATAACTTTTCTCTGCTCCTATGATAGAGACTTCTCGCTCGTTGTTTATTCGAAATAATAATGATCTTATGAATCGTACATTACAGAACTACATTCTATATATATCCAACTCTTAGTCTCGAATAGATATCAATTCTCCTTCAGTCTTTTTTGAACTAATTCAAGTATGGCTTTTCGATGCCTCGGAGCGGGTCGGACATGGATAAAAATCCATTAACTATAATTGTCTTTATATACTTAAACTGATTTTTATGTGGAGATACACATATGGACTATATGCCTACACTTTATAATGGATTAATGTGAGTAGTAATCTTGTGTGTAGTGGCGCTTCAGGCATAATACTAATAGGCTTTTGAATTCACGAGATATGTAGCATGCGTCTAACTACTATCTTCTAAAGCTCTCCCTTCCTTTTTATGGTTTTCCCTCCTTCTGAGCATATTAATATATGATATTACTCTTGTCAAGTTTTTCTATTCTTAGTCGCTCCAATTATTCAAGCATACTCGATATTGATGGAGCGCGACTTCTTCCCTTCTATTCCTGTTATAATTGTGTGTGTTATCCTCAAAGGTTCTGTTTTTAATTCCCAATTATATTTTACTATTACTTTTCTAATTCAAACGTATTCATTCTACCAGCTGTATATTATATTATCTATAACTCTATGATTCACTCTTATATAATGCCATATATAGATCTGACTTCAATCACACTCTCACTTCTTCCACTCGTTTCAAAATCTGACTCCTACGAATCCTTTTATTGCCATCGTAGTTATTATTAGTATACCTTCGTTACTTATCATTCATTTTCACTATATCTAATATTATTTCATTAGCCGACCTGGATGGGATTTATCACGAGTGGGGCTCAGTATGCCTGGACTCATACCACTTTGATGTAAATATTCTAAATTATTCTTTGATAAAATCTACAGCTTCTTTATCAATATCTCCCTTACTCATAAAAAGCACCTCACTATTATCACTCTTTTTTTCGATGGATTTAAAACTGAGTCTCACTCACCTGTTGATACATAACATAAACAGTTACTTTAGAGTTCTATCATAATATTCTATTAAAACAAAAAATATTATGTCTTTGATATAACGCTTACTACCTCTTAACCCATTAATGGTTTGCTTTATCAAAACGTTTAGCATTTGTGAATTTCATAAAAAGAGGCCTTGTGGTAACGCTTCTGTTTCATGCCTTGTTCGTCGACCCGGAGCACATTTACTTCTTGACTCCAGAGCGGCCCATATACACGCCTACGATATTAAGTTAAAGGGCCTTATTCGCCCTTGATTTATGGAGTAATCCTCGTCTCTCACCATCTGGGGGGGCTGCCCGATCTCGCCCTCCTCATTCCCTATTATAGATCCTTATGTTAGTTGAGTCTAAACTCGCGTAATAGTGAGATCTATTTATAGCTGTCCTCGCTTACTGCTTTGATGATCAAAATCGATCTCTTCTATGACCCGTAATCTGCTAGCGCAGATTCGCAAAGAGGTTGAGGGCGCAAACGTAGCCATACAATATCTTTTTTTTCTCTATGTGAAGGCGCCTGTGCGTTTGCATTGGCGGGTGCAGATGTTTGAGGTAGTCTGGGTTAATGTTAGAAAACGGTAGATTGCTCAAGTATAGTGATGTGCTCGAGTTCCGAGCAATTTGCCAAAGCTCTTAGGTGTGGCTGACTCGATCATGTAATTTCACAAATATGTGTTAGCCGACTGAACAGTCGCAATTGACTGGTGGCTGGTGTTGTTTTCATAGTGAATATAAGTTCACACACCATGAACCTCTTGTTCTTCGTGGAGTGGGAATGCCTATTTTCCTTCTTTTGCTCCAGAGCGCACGATCTATATGTTTTGCTGTCGGTAAAACTTGCTAACTCCTTGTGGGTCACTATCATTATTACTGTTTTTTAACCATACTGTATTTAAATCTTCCTCTCTTTAAACCTACACGTCTGCGCTCACCTAAGAGTTTTTAAGTTAAGGCTTGGGTGGGTTTTCAATGTATTTTATTTGCCTGCCCCCTCCTTGAAAAAGGGCCGCAGCCCGTGAAAGTGGCCGCGAATGTAGGCTGTATAAATATATATAATAATTAATATATATATATTAATATATATATATATATTATAAATTAATATATCTATATATATATTATATATATTAAGATATATATATTATAAATTAATATATAATTATATAATATATATAGTATATATATATATATATAATATATATATTATATATATATATATATATATATTATATAATATACATATATATATATTAATATATCTAATATATATACATTATATTATATTATTATATATAATATTAATAATTATATTATATATACATAATATATTATATATATTATTTATATTATATATAATTACTATTATATAATTTATATATAATATATATATATATATATAATGGATTAGTATTTTATAAATATTATATATATTATATAATATATATATATTTAGGGATGTACCGGAATCTCGATTTTTTAAAAGTTCCGGTTCCGGCCGATATTTACCAGAACTTTCCACTTTTTCAAATGTCTTTCTTCAAAAAATTCAGTAATTGATTTGTCATTTACTCAGTTATTATTTTGCATAAAAAAATAATAGAAAATTGATATATATGTGAACAAATGTCATGATAAAATGACCTTGACTCTATACTTTCGAAAACTTTAAATATGAAATAATATCTTCAAACTTGAACCGGTAGCTTTAATACTCCAGAGTTTAGATAGACCTGGATTTTTATTATTATTATTATTATTATTATTATTATTTTTATTATTATTATTATTATTATTATTATTATTATTATTATTATTATTATTATTATTATTATTATTATTATTATTATTATTATTATTATTATTATTATTATTATTATTATTATTGTTAAAAAAAATTAACTTTAAAGTAGAAACTACTACAAAACAAAATATTAACTAAACTGTTTAAGCAAAAATTTTAAAAATTTAAAAAAAGAAAGAATTTTATTATTTAAAAATGAATTTATTAGAATTTTGAAATGTTGTGTTGTAGGAAAATAAGTTGCTCTCCATTTTGTGGAATTAAACGTGATCTCTTATCCTCAAACACTTTACCCACTTCTGAAAAAAAGCTTCTCAGAATAAACTGATGAAGCAGAGCAGGCGAACATTCTTTTAGCTACCAATTTAATAAAAGGGTATTTTTCTTTATTGTTGCTCCACCATTCTAATACTTCATCTTCAGAGTCTTTTGAAGGAACCGATTTTTCTGCTAGATAATTTTCCATCTCAATTACAAAGTCCACAACACCTGATATTTTTTATGTTTTGCTTTTTTTCCCCTTTTTTCTTTGTTTCACCATCTTCAAAATCTGACCATTGAGCGACTCGAGTGACTCGAAGATCAAAAATGAGTCCTGATCAGAAAAGTGATCTTTACCATATATATATATATATATTATATAAATATATATAGGTTATATATTATATATATCTTATATCATAGATAGAAATATTAATATATAGATATATATATATATATATATATATATATTCGTATATAACTACAGAAAACGAATAAAAAACGATGTTTTTCATTCACAATTAAAAAGTAAAAAAAAAAAAATTATTTCCTCGCCGTCTCGCAGCTAGGAGGAGGAGGAGGAGGAGGAGGAGGAGGAGGAGGAGGAGGAGGAGGTCTCGCTGCCAGAGAGTACTAGAATGTCAGGCGTAAGATGTTATTCAGGCGTGTTATTTTAATTAATTTATTAATAATTTTAATTATTTTATTAATAATTAATAAAAGATTTTTCCTTTTCCGGCATTAAAATGTTCGCTAAATTCAAAAATGTATTCAGTTTTTATGTAGCTATCTCAGTTTTTCAGATACAGATTGATTCAGAAAATGAAAGCTAGTGGAAGAAGGTGCATGATTTCTGGGATTTTACCTAGGTTATGTGCAGGTCAGGAATGGGGGAGTAGTGCTTCAGGTGTAAATGAAAGGGTTAGGAAATTATGTTTTTCAGAAAATATTAGGTTTTTGGATTTGTGGAGAGAATTTCTGGATAAAGATTTTTTGCAGCAGATTGAGTTCACTTGAGTCGTAAAGGTGTTTGGTTGGGCTTTTCAGTGCCAGTTTAGAGACTTGTTTAGCAAAAACTAGGTAAAGTTGGGGGTGATGGGCTAAATCTGGATACGAATAATAGCAATGGTAACTGTAATAGTGGCGAGATAAATAAAACTAGTGTTGTTACAGTTTCAAATAACAACATTTCGACTATCAAATGCTTTTACACAAATGCTCATAGCCTTAGAAATAAAAAAGATGAGCTGATTTAGTTAGTACATAAATGAGAATTCTAGACATTATTTGCAAAACTGAGGCATGGGTTAATGAAGAATTATATGGAGACTCCTTTCAGGAATATGAAATAGACGGATATTCACTTTATTTATACCAGCGTAGAGGAAAGAAGGGTGGGGGTGTAGCGCTTTATATTAAAAGCAATATTCAATCTGTATTAATGACTTACTTTAAAACTAATCATGATATTGAATCGGTGTCGGTAGATATCCTTATGTACAATAAATCATATAGAATAGAGGCATTTTATAGACTTCCTGGCCAGAGTCATGAATTATTGGTCGTGAATTGTGAAAAGAATTGGAGACAGCTATGCCACAGTAAAAAAATAAGATAATAGTCATAATGGGTGGATTTTTAATTTCCTGGCAATTCATGGGATCCTTGTCTATACAGACGCATAGTAGTTCTGTATTTATAAATGTATACTAGATAACTTTTTTTGAGCCAGATGGTCCATGAACCCACAAGACACGATGCACTATTAGACTTGATATTAACTAACGATGAAAGTATGGTGGATGAAGTTAGAGTTGAGGAAAATTTAGGACTTAGTGACATAATAAAATTAAATTTAATATGAATGTGATATCTGGCCCAAATTGCATTGGAGAAAAAATCCTTAGATTTCTGAAATGGCGATTTTACCAAAATTTTGAGCATGGCTTAGTATAAATAACTGACTGGGATGAGTTTTAAAAGAAAAAAACTGTTTTATTATGTGGGAACATTTTAAAGTTTAAATTTTAATGAAAATATTCAGTCAGTATGTTTTTTAAAGATAAACCCATTAGGGTGGCAAAGAAAAAACCTGTTTAGTGGAATAGAGAGATACGAGAGAAAATCAACGAAAAGCGTAGATGTTTTAAAATATTCAAGGGTAGTAATAGGAAGAAGGATTTAAAAAATTGTAGGTAAAATAGAAATGAACTTAACCAGCCAATAAAAAAGGCAAAGAGAGAGGCAGAAATTTAAACTTAGCAAGAGGAATAGTAATAAGGACTGAAAAGTTTTTAACTTTTATAAATTTTAAAAGTAAGAATAGGACAATTTTGGTCCAATTAAAATTGGCGAAAATTTAGTGAGTTTAGATAAGGAGTTGGTCAACATTTAATGCTTATTTTGCTTCAGTTTTTTACAGAGGAGAGATTAGATAATAGTTTGGAGACTAAGATAATAGTTTGGTAACAAATAGACTTACAGGAAAATTTAAATGAATTAAAGATATTAAACTTTTACTAGACCATATTGATCCAGTAAGCTGCAGGCCCTGATGGTAATATATGGTAGAATTCTGAAGGAGGGTAGCGTACCAGCATTGCAATGGGCACTGTATTTGATTTTTAAGCGATCTATAATATTTGGTGAGGCCAGATGACTGTAAAACGGCATATGTTTGTGCCTTGTGTTAACTTGGATATTATGATATATGATTGCTTTTTTTCATCCAGGGGGAATAAAATTTAGACTGATGAAGCTATTAAATATGTGCCAGTTTGGTTAATGTGGTATGGCGTTGTATGACTCCCAGCATGATTTTAAAAAGGGTAGGTTCATATCAGACAAATCTTTTAGAATTTATGGAATCTATTACCGATTGCATTGACTAAGGAGATCCAGTTGATATTATATATTTAGAACTTTAGCAAAGCTTTTGATAAGGTTCCCCAATACTCAGTGAAGCTATTTGCAATGTGGCATAGGTGAGTGGTACATGGTTGGATTAAAGGTTGGTTGTGGAATAGAAACACAAGTGGTGTAAACAACAATGGCAATAAGTCATCATGGGGAAAATAGTGAAGAGTGGTGTCCCCAAAGGGTTCAGTGCTGGGGCCACTATTGTTTCCTCATATATATAAATGATTTAGACCAGGGACTTAAATTTCAAGGTTTCTAAGTTTGCACATGATAACCACAGTGGCTACCTCAGTTAGGAATGGTGAAGGATGTATAAAGATTTCAAAATGAACAAACCTTACACTTCTATTAAAATTCATTTGCCACTTATCTGCCCACCCAAGGTGTTTATCAAGATCTTTTTGAATCTTTATACATCCTTTCACTATTCTAACTGAGATGGCCCACTTTGGTATCATCTGCAAACTTAATGAAAACCTTGCATTTTAAGTCTGAATCTAAATCATTTATATTATTGAAGGAACAATAGTGCCCAGCACTGAACCCTTTGGGACACCACTCTTCACTATTCCCATGATGACTTATTGCCATTTTGTTGTACACACTGTTTTTCTATTCCACAACCACTCTTTAATTCAACCATGTACCACTCACCTATGCCCACATTGCAATAACTTCATCAGCCTTATGTGGGGAACCTTTATCAAAAGCTATTGCAAAAGTCTAAATATATAATATCACAACTGGATCTCCTCGGTCAAATGCAGTCAATAATGAATTCCCATAAATTCTAAAAGGTTTTGTCTGACATGACTACCCTTTCTTAAAACCATGCTGGGAGTCAACAAAACAAGATATCTTCTAATATTTCTCTATATGACCTTTCATTAAATTTTCCAGAACCTTTTACAACCAGAGATGTTAGCTAACTGGCCTCCTAAATTTCCAAAATCTTCCTTATCTACCTTTTTTATAAATAGGCACACAATATATGCCGTTTACAGTCATCTGGTCCTCACCAAATATTATAGATCGCTTAAAAATCAAATCAGTGCCATTGCAATGCTGGTACTTACCATCCTTCAGAAATTCTACCATATATACCATCAGGCCTGCAGCTTTAACTTGGATCAATATGGTCTTATAAACGTTTAATATCTTTTATAGTCCAAATTAAATCTGTAAGTCCTATTTGTTACATGCATACGAGAACTATAGCCCAAACTATTATCTAAATCCAATCTTACATAAACACTGAAGCAAAATAGCATTGAAAATGTTGACCAACTCCTTATCTAAACTCACTAAATTTTCGCCAATTTTAATTGGACCAATTGTCCTATTCTTACTTTTAAATTTATAAAAGTTAAAAACTTTTTCAGGTTTTTATTTCTAATTCCTTGCTAAGTAATTTCTGACTCTCTCTTGTTCCTTTCTTATGACCTGGGTTAAGTCCGTTTCCTATTTTTCCTATAAGTTTTCCTAAATCATCTTCCCTATTACTACCCTTGGAATATTTTAAAACATCTAACCTTTTCACTGATTTTATCGCTTATCTCTATTCCAACTAACAGGTTTTTTTCTTTGTGGCCACCGATAATGGTTTATCTTTAAATACATAGCTGACTGAATATTCATTAAAATTTACTTAAAATGTTCCCACATAATAAAACAGTTTTTTTCTTTAAACTCTTTATCCCAGTCAGTTATTTATACTAAGCATGTCTCAAAAATTTGGTAAAATCGGCCATTTCACAAAATCTAAATTTTTTTCCTTTTTAGCTTGGCAATTTGGGCCCAGATATCACATTCATATTAAATCTAATTTTATTATGGTCACTAAGTCCTAAATTTTCCTCAACTCTAACTTCATCCACCATACTTTCATCGTTAGTTAATATCAAGTCTAATAGTGCATCGTGTCTTGTAGGTTCATGGACCATCTGGGCTCAAAAAGTTATCTAGTATGCAATTTATAAATACAGAACTACTATGGTCTGTATTAGACAAGGAATCCCATTGAATGCCAGGAAAATTAAAATCACCCATTATGACTATATCTTATTTTTTACTGTGGCATGCTGTCTCAATTTCTTTCACAATTTCCGCGTCTAATTCATGACTCTGGCCAGGAGGTCTATAAAATGCCTCTATTCTATATGATTTATTGTACATAAGGATATCTACCGACACCGATTCAATATCATGATTAGTTTTAAAGTAAGTCTTTACAAATCCATTATTGGATTTTAATATAAAAGCACCACACACCCCACCCTTATTTCCTTTACGGTGCTATAAATAAAGTGAAAATCTGTCTATTTCATATTGCCGAAAAAAGTTGCCATATTAATTCTTCATTAACGCCATGCCTCAGTTTTGACAAATAAATGTTCTAGAATTCTCATTTATGGTATAGACTAATCAGCTCATCTTTTTTATTTCTAAGGCTATGAGCATTTGTGTAAAAGCATTTGATAGTCGAAATGTTGTTATTTGAAACTGTAACAACACTAGTTTTATTTATCTCGCCACTATTACAGTTACCATTGCTATATTAATTTGTATCCAGATTTAGCCCATCCCCCCAACCTTTTACCTAGTTTTTTGCTAAACAGGTCTCTAAACTGGCACTGAAAAGCTCAACAAATACCTTTACGACTCAAGTGAACTCAATCTGCTGCAAAAAAATCTTTATGGAGACATATTTTCCATAAACAAACCCAAAAACCTAATATTTTCTGAAAAACAATAAATTTCCTAACCCTTTCATTTACCCAAAGCCCTACTCCCCCAATTCCTGACCTGCACATAACCTAGGTAAAATCCCAAGGAGTCGAGGCTTTCTCCACTAGCTTTCATTTTCTGAATCAAATTGTATCAAGAATTACGCTTATATAATGCTATTAATTGGGCTGTATAAATACATTATTTGAATTTATGAGTAATACGGGGTACAAATACATAATGATGGCACTTCGAGAATAAAGATCAAATATCTTTTATTTAAATTATTACAATAATAAATAATATATAATAATTATTAAAATTTATAAAAATAATTTAAATTAAAATAAACATTATACATGATAATAATATCATTATTTTTAACGGTCATCAGTATAATATCCTAGTACTTCTACCTATGGCAGCGGATGTAAGCTACTATATTTATATACTTACTATCCTTAACTACTCCTCCTTCACCTCCTCCTCCTGTCACTCATCTCCTCTACTCTCATAAGCTGCTAGAGACGGCGTAGGAAATTAGAAAGTCTTGATTTAAGGATGTGTTTGAGCTTTGTTAACAGCTTTATCAATTTGGCTTGTAATTGTAATGATATTGCATCGCTCTCTTAATTCGTTTTTCTGTGTCCCGCATTCATTAGGTATATAAGTTAAATAGTTCTCTAGGAGTCTCTCTATTCTATGTAGGTAATAAATTATATTATATAAATATAAAACTCATTGTGTTGGGAAAGCAACCTAGTAACCAGTGAAAAATGTGTTTTCCGATATTTTATTTTATAACTATTTGGTACACCTTAAGTTATTTTAATAAAATTTAAATTACAATTAATTTATATCTTTATTGTTGTCATTGTGAAATTTCGTGTCGAAATTTTTAAATAAAACAAGCTATTTTATTTAATTAAATTAATACACTTATTATTATAGCCAATTACATATTTATGACATATAAATGCTACTAAGTAAAAAACATTTAACAAACATTTTACATTGCTTTAAGTGTTTCCTAGTACGTAATAACTATGGCATAGACATAAGTAAGCTTTTGAAAGTGAATACTTAGTTCACAGTAATTATCAAAATGCAGATGATGTCGCTAAAAAAAAATAGAAGTTAACACAGCGTGGCATGGTACAAAATTATAAATCCATCTTTTTTTACAATCGCGAGAGATCAAACGCGATTATAATAGTATCAGAAAATCGTCCGGTAAGTTCAATAACCTACCGCGTGTTTGACTACTTTTCTAAAGCGGCACAGATTAAAAAGTCTGTCAATGAAGTTGATAAAACCAATTAAAAAGCAAAAAAGGTGGATAATAATGGCAAATAAGTGCAATTACAAAAAAATATCACTAAAGGTAGTGATAACTTGAACGTAAATATTGTTTTTTGATACATTTTAGTAATAAGAAATATATATCATCTTTAAGGGTCAAGAATAAAATAATGAGAAACCATTTTTAACACCCTTTATAAATGCGCTTTTGTTCAAAATAAATCGACCAAAATGTGTTATTCCTAAACGATCGTTTTCTTTAATTTGTTTATTGAAAAAGTTATATTTTTATGGGTGATTACCACTACATATCACTTTCGCCTCTAAAAGTAGAGCGTATTTTTACACTAAAATTTATATACTAAAATCACTATATATTATTTAAATATAATCACTTTGAAACACTATTATTATTTAATTGTTCAGTAGATGAGTTGGTCTTCATGGAAGGCGAATCATCATCCGATTGAGGAACCACCTGTGAAGACGAATTTCCAGCCGGTAAAGGAACCATCTGCGAACGCGAATTACCTGCCGGTAAGGAACTATCAGAGAATTTAAATCGCCAGCTGGTAAAGGAACAATCTGTGACGTCGATCTACCAGTCGGTAGGGGAACCATCTACGAAGGCGATTTACCAGCCGGGTATTGAAACTCATCCGAAAGATATGAAACTAGATGTTGATCTCTCTGGTGCGATTTTGAAGAAAGTATGAATCACCAAGAAGAATACAGCGTGAATGAAGATAATACAGTGATAGTGGTATGAGAACCTCCATTGTGATAGACATATCACTATATTGAATTTCTTCCTTTCCATTCTTCTAAGAAAACCAATATTCATATCCATTCATTTACAGTAGCAGTGGTATGAGGTGTCAATTAGCTGAGACGTAATACCATACGTGGATGAATCGTTCTTTTTTGTTAACCAGAGAGCTACAGAAAAAAATAGAAGTTCATCTGAAGATGTAATATGTGAGTCCTTTTGTAGAGAGAGTAGTTAGTTATCCTAGTGTCGACGGAGCCAGTCACGTTAAACTGTGGTTGATAATCCTGGGTATTAACTGAGTGACTAATGTTCCTGTCTCCATAGATCTGCTTGTTGATTGAAATTTCTTTGTTATTTAGCATCTTGAAATTGACAACGGAAATAGCCATGTTACACTGAGGCTGGGAGACCTGGGAATAACGTTATGACTTGTTTCCGTCTTCATCAGACTGCTTGTTGCTTGAAAATGTTCGTTAGTGTGATATTTTGAAATTGAGGTGAGCGATGACGGAATCAGTCATGTTAAAATTAAGTTGGTAGGCCTGGGTATTAACAGGGTGACTGATGGTCGCGTCATCACAATGCTGAATTTTTCTTCTGAGACCTGGTCTGCTGCTGGGAATTACAACTGTTTGTTTTCCGCTTCCTTTCCCAATGAGACCAGCTA
>JABUQX010023332.1:35000-36733 GCA_015478945.1 Trachelipus rathkii | reverse complement strand
GAATGCCGGTTAAATCAAGTTACTGTAAGCTGCCAGAGCTGTTATTTATACCTATGTTTGAAGTACTGATCTCACTTCTATGTTATAAATGGTGTGTTAAATGTTATAAACTCATCTTTACTCCCAATAACTCACTTTATTTGTAATGTTTAATTTGTATTTTAGGTCCTATTGTATAAGGACCTAACTGCAGATTCTTGAGAGAGAGAGAGAGAGAGAGAGAGAGAGAGAGAGAGAGAGAGAGAGAGAGAGAGAGAGAGAGAGAGAGAGAGAGAGAGAGAGAGAGAGAGAGAGAGAGAGAGAGAGAGAGAGAGAGAGTTGTATCCCACTACATATACTACAACTTTAAAAAGCAATGGGTTTGGTATATTTAAACATATTTTGAATACATTTAATCCTCAATAATGTCCATTCGAAGCTATTACCAAATGGTCGACAAGGAAAATAATCGACAGGTCAAATGGTCGACATTTGTAAAAAAAAAATCTGGTTATTTAGAGTTTCTCTATCGAATCTAACAAAACTCAACTTAACGTAACCTAAATTAACCTAACTTAACGCGTGTCGAATTTTTTTTGATATCGTGTCGACCATTTGACCTGTCGACTATTCATTACCCTGTTGACAATTTGGGCTATTCCCCATATCTATTAATTTCAGATGTTAGCATATGAAAACTGTATTAATGATAAAATGCCAAATGCCACCAGATACAAAATTGCTTCGTATTAATAGGTCTGGAAATATATAAGAGAAAAATTGTTGTAATTATTCGCATTTAATAATTTTTTTATTTGTAATTTTTACTTTGCATTCTTGTCAAGGTCGAAATAATTTGGTGAAATGAGGTAATTATGATTGTTATAAATAAGGGACAAAAAGGGTTGCATTCAAAATTAAACTTTTATTTATAAAAGGAAAGTAAAAATGACCCTAACAGTAAATTATTAAAGGCTAAAATTTTGTATGTTATTGCTGGAATAGATTGCATTTCGTTTTAATTTGATAACAGGTGAAAGGAAAACATTATTAAATGGAAAAACGTTTTTAGACACTGAACTGAACCTCGCCATCACTAAATTTATTTTGCATCTTTTATTAAATGCACAACTTATTTTTTTCGATTTTTTAATACTTTGATTTTTGCATAGAAAAATAATTGAATCTTTCATTATAAAAAACAGCAAAAATTTCAATCAACAAGGAGAAATCCAGCTAGATGAAGCTAAAGATAAATTTCATTAAAAACTGTTCTACACTCACGCGCTATATATATATATATATATATATATATATATATATATATATATATATATATATATATATATATATATATATATATATATATATATATATATATCCTTATAATATATATATATATATAATATTATATTATAGTGATCCTTATCATCAAACCCACTTTTTCTCCCCAAGACTGCTGGTAAGGTGCGTTATAGCATGCACTGGGAACAGAAAATTAGTAGAAGAATATGACGCAAGTCGGAAAGAAAGCCCAGCCTTACCTCCCCCTTTATACCCTTTTGATATAACTCGCCGCAGTCAGAAAATCCTCCCTATGGCTTCACGGGACCGAGACGGACCCTCACTAAGGGCATCTCGTCAATGTGGGGTTCATCACTTTGGCCCAGGTGGGCTACAACCATACCCTTCACAAAACCCCGCCATTCACTCCTATTATGCACCTTTCTTCTCGCCTCTGACAAACTCACATT
>JABUQX010023332.1:22500-30000 GCA_015478945.1 Trachelipus rathkii | reverse complement strand
GGCTGACCTATATATTATAATATATATCTATATATATATATATTATATATATTATATATATATATATATATATATATTATATATATATATATATATATATATATTATAATATATATATATTAATGTATATATATAATATACAAAGGTTTGGTGCATTATATGCGTTTAAGAGTAATCCGTTTATATAACGCGTCTTAATTTTTCGTTAGGACTTTTAACGGCTTTTTCGTTTAATGTTTGTAAAAGGAAGTACGGTTACTATTAACGAGTACATTTGTGAATTTAGCGTTAACGAGATTAAAATTTTCCCCTACGATTCTTAACCGCTTAACCCTAATTTACGAGTTTATAAAATATTTTCTTATCAGATTTTAAATTATATTATATTCGATTTCGATAACAGGTAAACTTTTTTTTTTTTTTTTTTTTTTTTTTTTTTTAAACCGCTCCCTCAATGGCCTCAAAATGTGTTTTATTCTTACATCGGTTTATTATCCGTATAGTAATGTTTCATTACATGTTTTTCTTATGCTATATTCTCATTTCTTATTGGTTCGCTGAGGAAAAAAAAAAGATAGTGATTGCTGCCCGTTAAATGAGTCATTAACTTCTTTCGTTCGTTACTTGAACTTACTTCTTTTTTGACTAGTGAAAAATATAAGAAGTAGGCCAAATAAGAGTTCTACCTTATAAAAAATATACATATTTGTTTTAAAACTGTAAGTTGGTATATCCTATTTTTTTTACAATAATATACTATTAAGTATTAAATAAGGTATTTACGGTTTAGAAGTATTCTTTGGCAAGCAGAAAAAGTATCTGCTATGTCAAAGCATAAATTATTAATGTTTGATAGGCTTAATATCAATATTAATATTATTAGGGATATTATTACTATTACTATGATTATTATTATTATTATTATTATTATTATTATTATTATTATTATTATTATTATTATTATTATTATTATTATTATTATTATTATTATTATTATTATTATTATTATTATTATTATTTATTATTATTAATTATTATTATTTATTATTATTAATTATTAATTTATTATAAATATTTATATTAATAACAAGCAGTTAAAGATTCCATTATTATCATGTTAATTTATTTCTTTATTATTATTATTATTATTAGTTATTATTATTTTTTATTAGTTATTATTATTATGTAGTATTATTATTTATTATTATTAATTATTATTATATTGTTTTTATTGTTATTGTTATTGTATTTTTATTAGTTATTTTTATTTATTAATTATTTATTTTATTTATTATTATAACATTATTATTATTATTATATTTTATTATTATTAGGAGTTTTAGCTGAGGGAACGCCAGGACAAGTTCATGAAAAATTCGACCGTAAATCATTAGAAGATTTATTTATTAGTTAGTGGATTATTTATAATATTATTATTATTATTATACTTATTATTATATTATTTTATTATTATTATTATTTATTATTATTATTATATTATTTTTATATTATTATATTAATATATTTTAATATTAATATCATTATTAGTAAATTTATTATTATTATTAATTATTATTATGTAAATTATTATAAATGTATTATTATATTATTATTATTATTATTATTATTATTTATATTATTTTATTTTATTCATTATTATTATTATTATTAATTTTTATTATTTTTATTATTATTAATTATTTATTATTATTATTATTATTATTATTATTATTATATTGATTTATTATTATTCTTTATTATTATATTATTATTATTATTATTAAGTAGTATATTTTCTTATTGTGAATGATTATTATTATTATTATTATTAATTATTTATTATTATTATTTATATTATTATTATTATTATTATATTATGATATTATTATATTATTATTATATTATTATTATTATTATATTGATTAGATTATTCTTTGCAATCTGTATGAAATATTTTGGTTAAAAATTTATGCAAAATTTTCTTGTTCCGACCCCGTGGCCGTTTCCTTGGTCTTAAATAAAGAGTAATTATATTATATATATATATAAATATAGTAATATATGATAATATATATATATCATATATATTATATTAATATATATATATTATATATATATATATAATATATATTAATATTATATATATAAAGTAATATATATAATAATATATATATATTATAGTATATATTATATAGGTGTTTATATAGATATATATGATCTACTATATATATTGCGAGTATATATATTGAATATAGTATGATTTTTTGGTGTCATGCTGATCTTCTTAATATATAGTATATGATATTATATACACATATATTAATTAACTATGGATATATATATATATGTAAATATCAGTATTATAATTATATAATAAGTATTTTATATATTTATATAATATATAATATACTATATTATATATTATATATATATAATATATATATTTTATTATTATATATACTGATATATATATTATATAAGTTATATATATATATATATTTATTAAAAAGGATGACCAGAGTATTGTATATGTAAGGTCATAGACTTTATTTAAGATCTTCATATTTAAATCATTCGGACGTTTCGTAGCCAAGTCGTTTGTGCCCATGCAATCAGCAATACTTCTGAAAAACATATGTATTCTCTATATATAGTAGTACTCGACAGAGTAAATAAACAGTGCATATAATAAATAATAAAATGAATAAGTGATGTGAAAATTAAGAAAAAAGAGAAAAATAAAAATAAAAAAATAAAAAATAAAAAAACAAAAATAAAAATAAAAAATATAAAGAATGAAAAAAAAAAATATAAAATACTAAAAGATGAAAATTATCAACATAAGGGTGACTAGTATTAATAACAATCAGTAGCAAATAGATAACAGGTTATCGTAATATATACGGTGTAAATAAATTAAAGTTGGAAAAATTTACGAAATTTATTTGTGTTTTGTATTAATGGAAATATATATAGTCAATAATATATAGAAGGTCCATAATAATAACTATAATAATAATAATAGTAAAATAATAAAATTGAATATAATAATAATATAATAATAATGAATGATAATAATAAATAATAATAATAATAATAATACATAATAATAATAATAATAATAAATAATAAATATACATAATCAAATTTTTGATATTGAATTTGGAAATATAATATAATAATATAATATTAGATAATAATAATATATAATACCATCCATTGAATCATGGCAGTGATAATTGAGATCGAAGTATTTATGAGTTGAGAAGAATAATAATGATAGTATTCATGCTGAGATAGTAATAATAAGTCGCGTGTATGTCACGGATTTAGATAAGCTGTTATAAATGGTTAAATATGATAGGGTGAATATAATAATTAACCGAGCGTTTCGGAGAAACGTGTCGGGACGTGTCATCGGGCGAATCTATAATAATGAATCAGATTTAAATAAGGAGGGGGAGCAAGAGTGAGGGAGTATGAATAAAATAAGTTATGAATAATAGACTGGAAAATCAAATATAGTGAGATATGTAATTCAAGGGCGATTGTAGGATATATACCACTAAAGGCAGTAAAACTCGTATGCTATTAATAAAAGTATAAAAGAAATATATAAATAAAAATAAAAATGAAATAAAAAAAAAAAAATAAAAAAAATATATAGTATTATGTATATATATAACATTATATTTTGTGGCAGATTTGGTGGCGTAGAGATCGTTATAATATATAATATATATATATAATAAATATTGGCTATTATCAATACTCACGGAAATGTTTGGTGAGCGCTGTAGTAGTAACTATTCATATGGGGCGAGTATATGTTATTGTATAATTATTATTTATGAAGCCGTTCGTAGTATAATATAGGTTAGTAATTATCTCCTAAGGTCTGATTAGTATGGTGGTTCATATGTATTCTATGTATCATTAGTATGTAGTGGTAAGTATATTATAGTAGGTAGTTATAAGTACGGCGAGATGAGGTATATTATATATTATTATAGCTATATTATATATATATATATTATATATATATATATAACTATATATATATATATTATAATATATATATATTATATATATGTGCAAAAGATCTTTAGAGAGAGTTTTAAAACAGCTCAAACTCTTAAAATGTAAAGAAACAATTTAAAACCACTTAAGAATTATAATCACATTGTTTCTTCTTTTATATATAATATATATAGTATATATATTATATATATATATTATATATATATTATATAGAATAATATATATATATATATATATATAATATATATATATATATAATATATATATATTTATTATATATTATATATATATATATATAATATATATATATATATATATTTATAATATATATATATATATATATATATATATATTATTAATTTATATATAATATATATATTATATATGGATATATTATATATATTATATTATAATATATTAGGGTATATAATATTTATTATATAAAATATATATATATATATCATTATATTATTATTTAAATATATTATATATTATATATACATATATTATTAATAAGTGTTATTATATATATATATAATAATTATTGTTAAAAATTAATAATTATGTATATATATATATTTTATGATATATATTATATATTTAAGATATATATATATATATATATTTTATATATATATTAATTAATATATATATAATTATATATTTATATTGTTTATATATAATTGTATATATATATTGATATATATATATATGTGGAATGATATATTATATTATATATATATATATATATATAGGATATATTTATTTATATAATAATATATATATATATTATATTTAAGTTAAATATATATTAGTATATAGTTCTGTAATATTTATATAAGAGCTATATATATATAATATATTATATATATATATATATGAGGTATGATATATATATTATGCATGATATTATAGTACTATATATATAGTTATATATATATAGGTTTATTATGTATTTGTATGGTAGTAGTATCTATAATAGGTATATAGAGTGAGTAATATAGTGTAGGGTATATGTAGTTAGTAGGTAGCTAATGATATAGGTGAGGGTAATAGGGGGTATATAGGTAGGTGGAGTGTACATAGGGGGTGTAGGTAAAGGTACTTATAGGGTGTGTATATATGAGGGGTTAATGAGGTGGGGTATGCTGTATATGTGGGGTAGTATTGATAGGTAGGGTATATTAGGGTGGGTAGGGATAGGTATGAAGGTAGATAATGTAATAGTAGGTATTTATAGTTATATAGTGGTATATTATGAGTGGTTAGGTATAGTAGATATTGTGTAGTGATGGTATTTGGCCAAGGGACTTAAGATCAGAGGCGGTATAGGGACTTCGAGGAGGAAGGTACATGGCGGCGTGACATGGAGAAAAAAAACAATTAACAGTATGTTGGTGAAGTCAGGGCCGTATAAAGCATGATTACGTTGTAGATATTATGTATGGGTAGTAGTATTATATGAGTATGTATAGGTATTGTGTAGTATAGGTATATTAGGGTATAGTAGGTATAGTGGAGGGGGGTATATAGGAGTAGTATATATTATAATATGTGTATATATAGAAGTGGATATAGATAGGTATTACTATATATATTAGTGATGGATATATATCTATATATATATATAGTATTATAGTATATTGTTGTATATTATTATATATATATATTAATATATGTATTGGATATATATGGAATGAGGTATATTTGAGTGGTAGCGGTGGGTTGTATAAGATATAAGGAGTATAGGTATAGGATATTATTATATAATATAGGTTATGTGTGATATAGTGAGTATTGATGAGATAGTATAAATGGTAGGTATAGTGGGTGTATAGGTAAATTTATATTATAATATATAATAGATTATATATAGTATATTAGATGATATATATATTATAAGTATAGTAGTATAATTATAGTATAGTATAATATAGTATTTATATATAGTATATATATATATAGTATATCGTATATTATATAATATATATATATAGTATAGTATAGTATATATGATAGTATTAAGTGATGCAGACATGACATGACATCATATGAGGGTCACACTGCGTGATTAAGCTATTGAAAACGCATTTGAAATGAAATTACCAAAAAAAATCAGCAGACCCGTCGCTCTACGCTTCTGGTCCTCCGAGTGTAATACCAGCATTAATCTAAAGCCTATAGGACAAGGCATTTTGAACCATCTTCTCCAAATGAAAAATGATGACGTTTAGAAAAGAATGAAAAGATGTTAATTAACCTAAGAGCTAGAAAAAATAACCGTGGCGAGCTTTGGTTCTGTGGAAATTATATTAATGACCTTTCATACTATTGCAACTTAACTTAGATCCCCGTGTAATATAAAGGAGTTTTTTTTGTAACACAATATTAGAACAAGTTAATTTGTCACTTTGTGTTGCAGCTGAAAAAGTTCAATCCAAACAGTCTAATAATTCGCCACCCATTAAAAGGGAAAAAAACGAAATCTACATAACCAAATCCTGCTACAAGAGTACAATCAATAACAAATCACTGGAAAATTTTCTTCTGACGACGAGTCCAGTAGTCATGAAGAACACGACGCTATTACCAAACAAGATTGTAGTGCAAGATGGTGAAAACTTAACTATGCACCAAGAACACCTGGATAAAAATTCAAATGATGATCCAAACAGTGTTGGTGGAAAGTTAAGCAGAAGCATTTAACCCATCGTCGTCGCGACACACGCTTTGAGTAAAATTGCAGAAATATAGTGGGGGTATTGTGTGCTTTTCGGTGGGGTTGGGTTCATGGTAGGTTGTGCTTGTTAGTTGCTGCTGAGGGGTCTAGCGTGGGTATTTAGTAGGAGATGTGCGCCGTGGGAGTTGGCGAGGTTAGGTTAAGCAAAACATTTACTCCACTGCTTGGAGTAAACTTGCAAGAAAATATTTGGCCTGTCCTCCAACTTATGTTCAAAGTTCGAGAGTATTTAGCATAATGCTGGGCGCAGAAAAACATAAAAATTGATGTTTCTCAAGCACAACCCTCCTATATTTGAATTTCAATATTAGTGCAAAAAGTATATAATCATTGTAAAATCTCTTTCTTTAAGGGCGAAGGTTGGGGAAGAGGTTATTGGGGTGCATTTGAGTTGGTTCCCAGTCACGTACCCCTGGTATACACAATTATATTAATAGATTGTGGGTAAAACTCGATATAATATATTATATATAATATATATATAATATTATATTATATATATATATAATTAATATATATAGATATATATATATATATATATATATATATATATATATATATATATATATTCAAACATAGATGTTTTTTACATGAAAATATTGATCCGCATCGCGGATGTGAAGAAAATTGACATTGCTTGCATGCATCACTAATATATATCGGCAACAGTAGGGAGCTCGAGCCGACGGGGAACATAGGGGGGAGACCGTTTTCCATAG
>JABUQX010023331.1:0-23108 GCA_015478945.1 Trachelipus rathkii | reverse complement strand
ACGTTTACTGTACTTGCGAAATGAACGAAGTTGGTTAACAAGTGTGACGTTATGCGTAAAACACTCTCAAATATGGAAAGTAATTCAAAAAGTAACTCAGGAAAGAACGTGAGATATAAAATGTAGAAAGATACGTAGCTGAATTCAATTTAAGCCTTACAGTTGCTGGGTCTAACGTTGCTAGGGGAACGTATTTAAGCCTAATAGTTGTTATGGCCCAGTTGCTAGGAGCATGTATTTAAGCCTAACGGTTGCTATCTCATCCGTTGCTAGGGGACGTAGCTGAGATGCTTGAAAGTGATAAATGGAAATAAAAATGGCTAAAAATGTATCGAAAAAGGTTAATAAGTGCTAAAAATCATAAAAATGTTACCAATATGTTGGCCAGAATTAACAGTAAAGAACTAATAACATTAGCAATAGAAGTAATATTACGAAAGTACGCTGAGTATAGAAAGTAGCTAAGAAATAGCAAAAATAATAAAAAGTTAAAATGCTACTTTTTAATTTAGCGATGGGTTGACAGATTTATAGGAAAAATGCTCAAAGGTTCAGCGAAAGTAGCTGAGATGAAGTCGCTACTATTAATAACAAATGCTAAAAGATTCCGAAAAATGTTAAAAAGTGCTAAAAATCTTAAAATTTACCAATAGGTTACCAGATTTAAACAGGAAAATGCTAAAAGGTTAGAAAAAAGCAAGTGATAAAATGTTAAAACGCTAAAAGATATATTGTATCGACAAGTTGCCAGTTTAGCAACAAATTGGTACATCCTGATGCCTCTTAATCTGACTACCTTTGGGCGGATATAGTCATATTCCTGGTTCGTTGAGGTTACATCGTCATAAGGATTGAGTTTGAAGGGAGCGAAATTCTACTCCTTATTTTAAAGAGAAGTCAACCAGCACCCAGACTCATAATTATATATATATATATATATATATTATATATATTATATATATATACTATATATATTTAATATTATAATTATATATATAATATATAATATTATTACTATATATATATATAATATATATATATAATTAATAATATTATATATATTTTAGTTAATCGATTGAAAATTCAAAATTAACTGCGAAAATCAATTCGGGGTCAAAATATTCAAAGGGAGTCAGCCCTACGAGAGCTATTTCAGAGATAGCTACCTCGTCTAAGACGGGTTTTCGTTTTCAAGATAGGGGGAAAATTGTTTGTGAGCGTATTTCAAAGTTTTGCAAGACTATCCTTTAAAAGGAGTAATATGTTAATTTAAAATGATAACCTAACTATTTAGGTCACTAACTATAGTCATAAGATTATTAATTATATATTATTATATATTTTATTATATATATATCTATTTTAATTATATAATATTTATATGATATATATTATTATATTATATATTTTTATTAATTATATCATTAATATTAATATATTATTTAAATATCTATATATATATATATATTTTATATATATTAATAAATATTATATTATATATAATTAATATATATATATATATATATATTATACTATATAATTAATATATTATTTATATAATATTAATATATAATATTAAATATATTATATATTATATATATATATAATATAAACGAAAGACGGGCCTTCAGAAAACAGTCTTTCCATTTTAATAATTTTTTCTGGAGGAATTACGAAGGCTTAGGAAGAGAGTAAAAAGAGCCTCTCAGAGAATAATGAATAAGGATTGGTGCTTTTGCTGATGAGATGGGTGTGAGGAGAGTGTGGTTGGAACACTCTCGAAAATCGGCATAACATTATCAATAATAAAGAGGTAGGTACGTTCCTAATTATATTTAGGATATATGTTGGATGACAACTAACTGATGATGCAGAGTCCAGTAATAAAGCTTGGAAAATTGGAACCAACCCAAGGATTAACCTTGGCACGGTGACCTGGTAAGCCATTCAAACAATCCTTCGCGATGCCGCCAATCACAAGTACACACTAAGTCTGAATGCTCTAATTGGTTTGGTTTAAGTATAATGTTGATTTACGTGTT
Organism: Trachelipus rathkii; assembly: GCA_015478945.1. Taxonomy (NCBI): domain Eukaryota; kingdom Metazoa; phylum Arthropoda; class Malacostraca; order Isopoda; family Trachelipodidae; genus Trachelipus; species Trachelipus rathkii. The sequence goes on along the minus strand of JABUQX010023331.1, from coordinate 21,066 downwards.
TAATGGATAAAAGAGATAGAAACTATGGCTTGGAATAGGAGGTATTAGTTTAAGATAGGAATTGTAGATGGACAATAGATAGATATAGAGTGTAAGAAATTTTATACAAGTGTGAATGAACGCAGGAGTATGTGTGGTGGTGAAGAATAGGTAATGGGAGAATGACGAGAGTGCGTTGAGATGATTTGGGTCTTAAATGGACAAGGAGTGAAGTGTGCTGGAATTATGACCGGTGTGAGAACGTAGAAAAAAGTTGAATTTGAGTAAGTAGAGTTGAATGTTTGAAGGAAAGGCCTGTGAGTTTGTCATGAATGAAAAAAAGAACATATATGAGTAATGGTGGGGTTTTTTTTGAGGGGGTATGGCGTGCGCTTATTGATCCGAGGGATAACCCCACAGTTGACAAGATATCTACAGTGATGGTTATTCGAGTCTCTTGTGAAATGCCTACCAGGGTGGATTTTTCTTCCGTTTTACTAGACGAGGTCCATTACACCATATATAGATATACTTTGAATAACTTAAAATACCTCGCAGCAAGTAACATCCAAAACAGAGATATATAACATACCAAGACGTGGAACCGAAAATACTGAAAATACAACGCACAACAACATCATCTCATTGAATTCATGCAAAACCTAATACACATAAACCCCACCATCCTACCAAAAATACGCAAATATTCTTGAAACTTACTTAGCAAAACAAAGTCATAAACTGCATAACATATATTATACAGATAAAAATAACCTATTATATCAAATTAGCTAAATGATTTAAATAACGTCATTTTAAGACAAGTATGTGTTGACCTAACTGAAAGCAAATGACCTACAAAACTGTGCTTAGACAGATTTTATAAATGTATAATAATACAATGAGAATATTTTTACTATGTGCAAGATATATTACTTTGTAAATTAAATATTCCAAGAAAAATCTTTTAAAATATGAAAGGCTTTTGTTACAGTACCCAAACATAACCTAATCCACAAAATAACAAAATCAAACATCTCCACAAACCTAAGGAAATGGATTTCTATCTTCATAAAAATAACTAAGAAACTCCAAACAACACAAAACAAAGCACTTTGAATCATAATCAACAACACCACAAGAACACCTACATGAAGAAACCAAAATACTACCCACACACATACACCTGGATATGATTGGCAAACAATTTTTTGTCAAAACTCTAATACCCCAACATCCATGCCATAATGCTCTCCAATCCCATCCACCATAGACTTAACAACCTCCTTCTTGTATCAGTTCTACTTTCCAACAAATCCAACATCCAACCACCACAAAGCAACACCTCATACACCTAACAAAATCCACACACTAACAGAAAACTACCAGACCACCAAACAACATATTTAAACAACATCCAGAAAGCCCAGAATTCAACTCCCTTTCAGACTAGCCAGTTATCCTTGGTCCTTGAACAGGTATTAAAACGACTACAATATTCAAACATCAGATTTAACTCAAACCAACATACAAATATCTGTGTAAACTTACCAGGTCAACGGAAAACACTTCGCACTCTCTACCGCAGGACAATTGGAACATTTCCGCTTGAGATTGTAGACCGAAGGCTGTTGCTGTGGCGGGGTATTTGGATGCGGTATGGCCGCTCTGAAGGCAGGGTAGTCAGGGGTGAGAAAGTTAAGTAAAAAATAATATTATATTTAATTATATATATATATGATATATATATTATCTATTTAATAATATTATATTATATATTATATATATAAATATATATATATATTAATAATCTATATTAATAATATATATATATATATACATATTATATATATATATATATATATATATATATTCAAGAAAAAACCGATAACTTAAAGAGCATAGTGCTGTATCAACAGATGGATCTCACCATAGTAGGGTATCATCAAGAATTCATATCTTTCCTGAAGAAGGTTGTTTCAAACGTTATTGCCGAGCACTGTGTGATTCATCGACAGCTATAGCAAGGCATCGTAGCAAAATTCTTCACCAAAGTCTGCACTTTGTCGTTGTTGCGGTCCATAAAATTAGATCCAATCCTCTCAACAATATGATATTCCCGAACCTGTGCGAAGAAAATGATAAGAACTACAATTATTTGTGTTGGAATTTCTTACAACAAAAGATCGAGCTTTTAGAGAAACAGAAACAATTATTTCATTCTTTGTGAATAGGCTCAAAATGTACAAACAAAATATGAGCAGGTCAGAACTTTGGCAAATTTCAAAATTATAGACAAGCGACTACAGCAATTAAGACCTCATTTCATATTGCGAACATTTGGAGGTCTATCACAAAGGTTTTATATCCCGTTTTAAAGATATCCACACAGTTCAAATAATAAAATTGGATCCTGGACTCCTAATCTTCTACAGAAGAAACCTACAGCAGCTTGCTAGCGCAACTTATTGAGCTGACATCCAATGAAGAGCTGAAATTTAAATTTAAAGAAGGTTATCAAAACTTTTGGTTACAAAATCAATCATCTACCTTGTATCCTGAATTATGGAAGGTGGCTAGAAAATTCTTTATTACTTTTCCATCTTCTTTTTTAGTTAGAACGGTTTCAGTGCAGTCAAACATCAAAAAAATTATTCATAACCATCAGGTTCAACGATCTCATAACTAATTTTGCATTTTTGTATACTAATTTCACAAACTATTTATTTTAGTAGCTGTAAGACGTACACTTTCTTTTTTCTTTATATTTCCAAATATTTCGTTTTGCATCCGAAATCAATGATTAATTCAAGTATACAACTCAACTTATCATTGACAAAATAATGGAGCTTTGTTTTTGTTTTATCAAGGAACCTATGCTTTGAAAAATCTACTCTTATAAAGCAGAAAAATTACAATTATTTCATTAATTAAAATAATATATATATATATATATAATATATATATCTATTATATATATATATTATATATTATTATATATATTATAATATATAATATTATATATTATATATATTTTATAATATTATATAATATATTATATATATATATAATATATATATATATATTATATATAACATAATCATATAATATAGAACTTAAATGATAATGTTAAATAATAAAATGTATCAATCAAATTACTTTTATTAATATAATAATAATAATAATAATAATAATAATAATAATAATAATAATAATAATAATAATAATAAATAATAATAATAATAATAATAATAATAATAACAAACAACAACTCTTCGACAGTTTTATTGTGGCGACTGAAAAATACAACATCTCCTAGGGTGGAATAGGCCCCAAAAAAGGTGGAACCTTTGCATAAAGTAAGCATAACTAGAAGACCGCAAATGTAGTAATACCAATATTCAATTACAAGTAATTACGTTACGGTATATCATTTACAGCATAAACAATTTGTATTCTTTATACTACTACTACTACTACTACTACTATACTACTTACTACTACTACTACTACTACTAATTAATAATATAATAATAATAATAATAATATATTTAATAATAATAATAATAATATATAATAATAATAATAATAATAATAATAAATAATTAATAATAATAATAATAGCATGGCCAACAAAAAGATTTTGTGGCGGCAAAACATTTGAAGGCCATTTTATAGGTAACTTGTTGCCCTGATTCCGAATATGACTCGTTTATCCTAGATGAGGAAATAATCGTGAGATACAGGGGGGTCACAAAAATACATTAATAACAACAACTTTATGTTAGGTTGTAACGTTAATTCACAAAAAAATAAAAAAAACACGGAAAGATTATATATCAAATAGTTAATGAGTAAGTACATAAAATGCTTATAGGTCAAAACTTTCAATTCAGTACAATGAAATCACAATTAACTGCATACAAATCGCGTGTCTATATGATTGGTTTCTCTGTGCGCAGAATTGTGGACAATCACGTTGGAAGCTCCAACAATGAGTCTCCATCATGTGGTGTATCCCATCTTTCCTTTGATATCTTTTTTCATCACCTTGATATCTTGATGGAAACCTCTCCCCTTGTTCCTCACATAACTTCCTAGATTATCCGGAAACCGACATAAAGTGACTATTTACGAAAGTGACTCTGTGCTCATAGCATTCAAATTTTTGAAGTCTGGAAGCATTTTTCTATACGAGTTCTACATAGTTAGCAGATTTATGATTGCCCAAAAAGTTCTGAACAACCAAGACAAAACCTTTCCAGGCAGATGCTTCTATATCAGTCATGGAATTTATTTGTCATTGTCATCCATGATGATTTGGCGAATTTGGGGCCACTAAAGGATTCCAGCTTTTGAGTTTCTCCATACTCAACCCTTGAAAAAAATCTGCAAATATATTGAAACATTCACCATCTTTGTCTAGGCCCTAACAAATTGCTTCATCGGTCTTAAGTTTTGATGTGGGAGTGGTGGGAAAATATTTTTCCCCTGTCAACCAGTGGTTCGTTAATTATATTTGATGCACCTACAGTCATATCTTTCCTAGCAGGCCATACAACTTTTTCCAGTGGTCTTCTTTTAGCCCAACTATCCCACAAGCATATGAATAACAAGGGTACTTAGTATATCCGCTTGCTGCCCCAGGTAAGATGTTGACATCTTCAAATCAACGCATATGGACCAATGGTGTTCATTATATCTAAGCTTTGCAAGATCATTCTTATATTTTCCAATTCCTCTTTCAGTTTTGTTGAGGACCTATTGGAATCGATGCTAACTAATCAATATTTTATCAATAAAACACACTTCAAGCTTCTCGTTTAACTATCCATAAACAATCGCAAATCTTCTGGTCGGTATTTAGATAACCCCATTTGGAGTAGGATTCCAGGGATGTTCCTACAGTATATACTAGGTCTTCTTCTTCAAGAAAATATGGAAGAAGTACTACTTCTCTTGTCCGAAAAAAGTTATTTTACATTCGGCCTTGAGGCAGTTCTTTTCCCTTAGTCTAGATGCTAAAAGCTATTAGAATCTTAGCTTGGAGAGACTTAACCTCTACGTATAAATCATTTGATCTCTTTCTGGAGAACTGTTGCTGTGTAGAAGTACTTTCTTCATATTCACTACCACTATCTGCACGTGTGCACACCCAATCCTGGATTCTTCTTCATCAGACAATTGCTAGGGTCTGGGAGCTGTTAGATGAACACTTGGGAATATGGGGACATCAGTCGGAGTGTAGGTACAGGTCGCCTTGCTGATCCAAAATCCGGATTCACTCAAATGTCACGTTTCTTGTAACGATTGATACCTTTCACATCAACCAAACAAAATAACAGTCACTGTGTGGTGATTCTTTGGCTCCCGCTATACCATAGGCACACCAAACTTTAAAACCTTTTCTTCGTCATTTTTCCACTTGACGTAGATTTTCGACACACGTTTTACAAACCACATGGGGAGCCCAAGACTTATCTTGGTCTCCGAGTTCCATTTCCAAAGTATTGCCAGATATGCTTGCTTACAAAGTTAGTAATATTTCTCTTTGGTTCTCCTGGCATATTCACCACATATGTAGCAGAATACATTTGGGTTGTTATTCAAACAGGCTCTTCGTGAAGTACGGTACTCATTTGAAAATAAGAAAACAAAAATAAAGTATATACTAAAGGTAAGCCCCTTTAAAGAATCAAAACGATATTACTGCTAAAATATGCAGTTAAAATAGATATTGTATAAGAGTAATCTGGAACTCCTTGTATCTCAAGAACTAGAGCCAATCTTGGACAACTAACTAATGGCATTTCTGAAATCAGCACACCGATATACTATAAATTCGATAAAATATCTTGCAGCAAAAAAATTTTTTTTTGTTGCCCAGTGTAATAATAATAATAATATAATAATATAATAAATAATATATAATAATAATGCGACATCTGAGTGTCTCATATCTGCATCAATATGAATCTAGGTGTGATATACTCATACATATAATAATCTTCTGATTGACAGTCACTTTCAATAATAATAATAATTCAATAATAATAATAATAATAATAATAATAATAATAATAATTAAATAATAATTAATCAGTAGTGGCTCACACCAAATGTTCAAAAAAACCGTTAACTAAAATGCGAACTTTCAAAATTATTTTTGTCCAGAAATGGTTATCTAATAGAAAAAAGTTTAATATAATCCATGGAAATCAACGATAAATGCAATGGCAGCAACAATTTTCTACTGAGCCTCCGCCCCCCTGCATCCCCGACCCTTGAAGGTGATAAAATTATTAAGTATTGCTCTCAACATCATTAATAAGCACTATATAAAAAAAGAAAGTTTAAATAAAGAAGCATGTGGCAGATAGCATATGTCTAGAAAAAATATATATATTATATATATATATATATATATATAATACTATATATATATATATATATATATATAATATATATATATACTATTATATATATGATATAATATACTATATTATATATATAATAGTTATACTATATATATATAAATATATATAATTTGAAGACTTCTTAACTTGTTTTATAGGTTCGAAATTGAAAGCACTTGCATGAACTTTTTTCAGTTGTTTTTCCGGAGATGTCTTTTCTTTCAAAGTTTTTCTTTCCTTTGCAACTCATTTTAGACCAGCTTTGTATCGATGAAATGATAGAATATTTTAAAGTTATTAGCAGTTTTTAGTTTTTTAATTCACTTTTATTTCATTTTATTTAACAGTTTGACACAATTCCCTAATTATCTATTATTATTTAACGATAATAATATACTATTATGGATTGATGCTTTTAATTCTTATTTATATTTTATTTTTTTTTATCTATATTATTATTATTATTTTATATTATTTTATTATTATATTATTATTATTATTTATTATTATTATTTTTATTTTATTATTAATTATTATTATTATTATTATTATTATTATATATTATTATTATTCATTGAGGTCGATTAGTAAGGAGGAGGTAAATGGGTAGAGTGAGAAAGTGAAAAATGGAAAATCTGCAGGTATAGATGAAATTACTGGTTTTATGATCAAGAACGGACGGGAGGTGGTGAGATGGTGATGATTGGATTTTTAAGTTGTGTAAAACAAAGCGTTATGGAGGTATAGTTCCGAGAGATTAAAGAGAGCAGTAATAGTACCCCATATATAAGGGTAAGAGAGATAAAGGTAACTGTAAGAATTATGAAAGGGGAATTAGGTTTATTGAGTGTTGTAGGAAAGATGATTGCTGGCATGTTGGTCAAAAAAAGAGCTTCGGTCGCAGTGACTGAGGACTGCATTGGACTGCCAAGAAACAAGGTGCGTTTTAGAAAGTGGTCGAGGATGTGTAGATCAAATCTTTACATAGGAACAAATGATTGAGAAATTGAAGTAGAAGTAAGAAGACGAATTGTATATTGTCCCCTGGGTATGATTCAAGATTATATATGGCAATAGGGTTATGAAAGAAGTAGAGGGGGCATCTTGGTGGCAGGTGGAAAGTGTTAGGAGATGATGGAGATTGGAGGAGACAATGGAGGGTTGGCCCTACCTATTGTGTGAAGATGATTTGGTTTTGTCTGTGGCGTGTTGGGCGAATCTGAAGAGAGTTTGAGAGTTTTGGTAGAGGGGTTTGCAGGATGGTAACAGATGGGGTTTGAAATGTAACGTGATTGAGTAAAGTTATGGTGAGTGAGTGAGGGACTAGTCCTCGTGTGAAGTTAATGTTGGGGATGAGTGAGGCCAACTGAAAAACAAGTCTGTCTGGTTTAACAATTTTAGCATTTGTTGGTAATGAAAACGGGAACGATTATTGGTTATGCAGGGTTTTAGTAGGAGATTGTGAAATGGTCAGGAGGGTGGCTGTAATTTGATGTAAGACTAAGTCACAATGTGAGTGGGGTATATTGTTAACTTTGTAATGTACAGTAGTGAAACTATGTCTATAAGATTTTTAACTCTAAAGCTACAATATGTTCGATGGACATTCTTAGGGAACGTGTGGTGTGAGAAGAGTTGATAAAATGTAGAATGGAGTTGTGTGTGTGAAGAAAGGAGAAAATGAGAGAATAAATGAAAGTATGTTGTGGTCGAAGGATGGATGAAAGGCGATGTAAGGCTCTTATCGTATAGTGTGGTGTGCTTGGGAGGTAAATTGAGTCAGTTAAAGGATGCCGGGACGGAGAGGAATGTTGGTTGGCAAGAGGGCGAGAAGAAGGTAACATGATGGACGTGAATGGCTGGGTTTTTTGAGGGGGGGGGGTATGGTTGTAGCCACCTGGGCCAAGAATGACCCTAACATTTGCGAGATGCTACAGGTGAGGTGGTCCGTCCCAGGTTTCCGTGGAAGCCCTAGGGTAGATTTTGCTGACTGCGACGCACGTTCTTCACTTTAGGGTATCAAGATTGCGTAAGTCTGGGCTTTTCTTTTGAGAACATGCAAGCCCGTGCACACACTTATCATATATATACTTTTATGTTTCCCAGTGCATGTAAAGCAATCTTACCTCTATTTTGGGGAATTGAAGGTGGGTGCATGAATGATGATGATGATGATGCATGATGACTGATGATGACTGATGACTTGATATGATAATGATGATTGATGATATTATGGCTCAGCATATCTCTCGCTCTCTCTGGGGTGACCGACGGATTTTGCAGCTATGAACCAATACGCTCTCACTGAAGCGTTTTAAAACTCCAATCTTCTGATATGCTTACTCTTACAGTTTCAAGCTATTCCTAATTTTTTAAGGGAATTATCTTTTAAATTTTTTTATTGTGTTCGATTATAAATAATCACTTTATCATACTTACTACGTCGGGCCGAAATTTTTTGTGAAGCTCTTTTAACTTATTTGTTCTTAAATTATTATATATTCAATTTCGATATACTATATTTTATATATATATATATATATATTATTATTACAATATATATATATATTATATATTATATATAATACTAAATATATATATATATATCATATATATATACTATATATAATTATATTATATATATATAATATATATATATATACTATATATATAGTACATATATATATATTTATTTATATATATATATACTATATATATACTATATATACTTATATATATATTAGGAGACTGGAGTGGCCTCCTCTCTCAATCATCATCTGTCAAATATCGTAGTGGAGTTATGATACTCATGTCAAGCTCTACACTGGTCGGAAATTTTTCCTCTCTCATATATACTAAATAATATATATATATAATATATATTAAAATAAAGTAATATTAAAATACTCTCTCTCTTCTCACTCCTCTCCTGATTGTCTCTCTCATGACCTCTCGTGTGTGGGTCCTCGCTTATAGATATAGCTACTGGTGTGTGTCGGCGCAAATATACGCGTACCTCTTCCATCTCGCAATACCAACCAGAAGAGAAATTGGTTATATAACGAAAAGATTGTAAAGATAAGTAAGAAAAAGTCATGAAGGTTTAAGTATTAATAGCGATCTTTTGTTGTACGACAATTAATATCAGAAACGTACTCTCGGTATATCCAATGTAAACTATGGTATATCATTGTATTTCTAATTTCTCAGTTTCATTTAATCCTTCGACCGATATCATCCGCAGAACAGGAACCTCTGGTTTTTTTATTAAGCGGAAAAAAATATATTTGTAGCAATCATTTAACGTAGCTAAAACAGTTCGAAACGTGACTTTGAGGCCTAATTTGAATGCTTACGAATGCGCTGATACAAGAAGATATAAAACCAGAGTCGTATATCGATTATGTTGCGTTACAATGTCCACCAGAGAAGATTTTAGTACCCCTCGAGGTTATAAGTGTCCAAATAACTTTGTACCGATGGAAGGTGATATAAATAATAGAACTTAACAATAGTAATTTAATGAATCAATTCCCATTTAAATGAAATATTTGCGTTATGGAGAGAACATCCTACTACTAGAAGCGACTTACAGAGATGCTATAAATAACTATAGTTCTAAGTGTCCATAACTTATGGGCATAAATCATTCAATGGGTTATGAACTTGATATTGTTAGAACCCTAATTATTAAACTTTATAAACCAATTACTCCCATTGTTATTCAATTATAACCAAATTAAACGAAAGTAGAAGTGTCAGCAAATGAAACAGTCGAAATCAGGGGAACGTATTATGATCCAGATAATAGCACTGTTATACAAGATGCTTGGATATGTAGGCATGGAAAAAAAGATAAAGAAAAGGATTGCACAAAATTATTACCTAAAAAAATTAAAGACGGTAGCGGATCAATAATAAGAATACCCGCTTACACCTTCTAAACTGGTATTGTCTATAAAGTTATCTATTAAGTTTCAGACCCTGGGAGAAAAGTTAATAAAGAAATTAAAATCTTGGCCAAAGTATCACCTCTTTAAATTAAAGTTAACGTAACAAAATTCAAATACTTTGCTAATTAAGGAATAGAAATTGTTGGATCATACTACGATCCGGATACTAGAGATGGAGTCAGTAAACTGGTTAAACAATCATGGCATTGTATAGAGAATGATAAAAGAAATTGTTCGAATATTTTAAAAAATGACTATATACAACAAATTGGAGGATATTAGTCGCTAGATGTTCCACCATACTCTTTTCGAGCCGGAAATAATTATACACTTATATATAGAGTTAATGACATAAGATAGATAAATGATACTACGGGCAAAATACGAGGATAAAAATTAAATGTTAGTGTTTAAATTCTTGTTCAATAAATTAAGATAATAAACTTAATATCCAATCAAATGCAAAATGTTAATGTTGACAAGAAAATTTAATTACGTGGATCGTATGAGGATCCAGACACTCTAGAAGGAACAAATCCTGCCATACGATAATCCTGGGATTGTCTGAAAAATGGTAAGGACGGATGCAAAGATTTGTTGAACCACAACATTAATCAAACGGATAGTAGTTTAACCTTGGTTATACCTTCTTATACATTAGAAAGCGGACAGAATTACACGTTTTATTATGTAGTTGAAGATGCTCGAAAACTTACGGATCATGAAGGAGAGCTGAGAAAAGTAAAGGAAAATCTTATATTTAAAACCTTGATTAGAAATATAAAAGCAGAAATTCAATGGGAAATAAGTGAAACAATCTCAACCAATTAATAAATTTAAATTAAAGGAAGCTACAAGGACCCTGATGTGAAGCAAAAATTCAATCCAGATATATCTCAAACTTGGTCTTGCCTTAGGAATAAAGCAGAATAATGCTCAAGTTTATTAAAAGATTATATAAACGAGGAAAATTCCTCATTATTAACGATACTTCCTTATACTTTAGGGTACGGTAAATACAATATTTCATACAAGGCTTATGATGTTAGAAAAACTAAAGATTCCAAAGGAAAGTTAAGGTAAGGTCTTAAAGAAATATCATTTACTGTTAAGGTGTAACCATTAACTGCAAACTTAAATTCCCCCCAGGAAAATAAGGTTATTACAGCTGAAACGGAGATAACAATCACTGGATCTTACTAAGATCCTGATGTTGAACAGAAAGGTTAGCATATTGTTGAATCATGGTCTTGCAAAAAGAATGAATAGAAAAATAAGTAGTGTTCAAATATATTGTCAGATAAGATTTCGAGACCCGAGGGACAGTAGATAGTAATTTTACCTCCTTACACGTTGGATATGGGGGTTAATTACACATTTTTCTATAAAGTTAAAGATATTCGAAAAATTAAGGATGAAAAAGGGAAGGCAAGAGAAGTTGTCAAAAGTTTATCTTTTTCAGTAATAATACGACCGATAAACATCAGCCTTCGTGCAAATAAGCTAACAATTAATACTACTGATGAACTTGTCTTAACAGGATTGTATGAGGATCCTGACTTTGAAACAAAATCTGGTAATCACATAAATTAGACTTGGAAGTGTTTAAAAAATAATTTAACTAAGTGCGAGTTCTCCTTGGATACTACAGATTAAGAGTTGGGTTAAATGCTCACCTTACCACCTTTCACGTTGAAAGGTGGAAATAATTATACATTTTATTACAAAGTGAAAGATTCTCGAAACAAGGTAACATTTGAGGGTTAAAAAAGAGAATATGAGCTTAATATTTCGATTTCAACTACCGTATCTCCTATTGATATAATAATAAGCTCCTCTCTAAATAATAGCATACAATCCAATGAAGAGCTTGTCATCAAGGGATCATATGAAGATCCAGATGAATCAGGAGGGGATAATCCCTCTGTTGTGTAGTTATGGTCGTGTCTCAAAAACACAAAAGAAATATGTACAAATTTATTGAAATTCGTTTAGACAAACCAAAAAAATTCTACGTTGATTGTACCTCCCTATACCCTACAAAGTTTAAGTAATTACACCTTTACATATACAGTTAAAGATACTCGAAATATAACAGATTATAATGAAAAAAATAGGGAATATTTCAAAGATCTCTCTTTCACAGTATATGTTTCGCCAGTTAAAGTTAATTTGACCTCAGATTAGAAAGAACATATTATTATAGCAAATAGTACAGTCCAAATCACTGGATCGTATAGAGATTATGATGTAAAAGAACAGTCAAGTACTAATATTTTGGAAACATGGACATGCATAAATAGCAATGAAGAAAATTGCAACGACTTATTGAAAAGCATGTCGATAAACGGTGGAAGTCAAACCTTAACTTTACATCCCTTCATGTTAGAAAGTGGCAAGAATTATACGATATTTTATGAGGCAAAAGATCGCAGAGATTTTCAATAGAATTAGACTTAACAACGTTCTAATTGGGAAAGTATAACGTTTAATGTAAAAATTTAACCTATTTAGGTTAATATAATATCAAATTCTAACGGAACAATTAAAGCTAGTGAAACTGTCTAAATTAAAGGATTTTATGAGGACCCGGATGAAAAAAACAAGCTTAATCCAAATGTTGTTCAAACCTGGTCGTGTTTAAAAAATGAAATTGAGAATTGCGAAAATTTACTTTCAAATATCAAATAATCCAATGACAGTCTAATATTAACGTTACCCCCATTCAGTCTAGCGAGCGGAAATAAATACACGTTTTAATATGTAGCAAAGGATACCAAGAAATTGTAGGATTACTCTGGAAACAAAAGAGAGAGCAATAAAGAAATGTCCCTTACTATCTTATTATTGCCCTTAACAGTAAACGTCTTTCCTGAAAAGAACCTAACAATCTACAGTAATGAAACTGTTACATTAAAAGGATAATATACAGACCCAGGTACTAAAGGAAACTTTAGTAAAAATATTATTCAGACATGGGTATGCCTTAAAAATAACAAGTAAAACTGTACAAATATTCTTAAAGAATTTAGAAATGAAGATAATAGTTTAACAATCACCCTACAGCCCTTTGATTTGTAAAGTGGAAATTAATATACTTTTACTTACAAATCTTAAGATATTAAAAATATTAAAGACAATAAGGGAAATCGTAGAGAAAACCAAACTAGTGTCACTTATACCGTATTGGCAAGGACATTAGATGTTTTCATATAATCCTATCTTCGTGATACAGCGTTATCAAACCAAGAGATTTAGATCAACGGAACGTATGTAGATCACGATGTTAAACAGAAATTTGGTCCACATATTATTGAAAAATGGTCTTGTCTGAGAAATGGAAAATTTAAATGCTCTTCTCTGTTACAAGATATTTATATTGGCAAAACGTGGACTTGCAGCAAAATTGAAAATGAAACGAAAAATTGCTAATATTCATCGTTGGATAAGGATTAGAATATAGTTAAAGGCCAAACATTAATTATTCCTCCATATACATTAGAAATGGGCAATAGCTATACAATTTTTTACAAAGTTAAAGATTTTCGAAATATTAAGGACGAGAAAGGAAAGACGAGGGAAAAGGTAGCAAGTTTGAACTTTTCTATAATAATACGACCTATAAATATTAGCCTCCATACTAATAAGTTTTTAATTAATACCACTGATGAACTTGTTCTAACTGGAAAGTATGAAGATCCTGACTTTTTGTCAAAATCTGGCTCTCATATAAATTAATCTTGGAAGTGTTTCAAAAATAATAATGAGACGTGCAATTTCTCCTTAAACACAGAAGAATAAGAGTTGGGATAAATGCTGACCTTACCATCCTTCACACTTAAAGGTGGAAATATTTACACATTCTACTACAAAGTAGAAGATAATCGAAAGTTAGTGGATTTTAAAGGTTAGAAAAGAGAAAAGGAACACAATATTTCCATTTCAACTACGATCTCCCCCGTTGAAATATTTATAAAGTCCTCTTAAAATGAAAGTATAAAATCTACTGAGGAACTTATTATTACTGGTTCATATGAAGACCCGGATGAGCCAGAAGGGGCTAGTTAATCTATTTTGTAAAAGTGGTCATGTCTCAAAAACACAAAATAAATATGCACAAATTTATTGAAATTTGTCTAAATAAACATAAAAGATTCTACACTAACGATCCCTCCTTTTACTTTAGAAGGTGGTAGCAGCTATACATTTACGTATACAATCAAAGATACTCGAAATGTTAATGATTACAGTGGAAAAAAAAGAGAATACTTTGAAGAGCTCTCTTTCAAAATAACCATGTCACCAATTGAAGTTAAAATTACCTCAAGTTAGAAAGAAAATATTATTCTAGCAAATAGTACAGTTCAAATTACTGGATCATATAATAATTCTGATGTCGAAGAACTGTCAAGTCCCAATATTGTTGAAATGTGGACATGCTAAAAAAATAATGAGAATTGCAACGACTTATTGAAAAGCATATCTATAGAGGGTGGAAGCTAAATCCTAACTTTACATCCCTTTACGTTATAAAGTGGAAACACATATACGATATTTTATGGGGTAAAGGATCGTCGAAGTATGCAATAAAATTAGACATAGCAACGTTCTGATTAGAAAAATATAACATTTGATGTAAAAATTCTCCCAATATAAGTTAATATAATATCAGATTCTAATGGAACAGTTAAAGTTAGTGACAATGTCGAAATTAAAGGATTTTACGAGGACCCGGATCAAAAAACCAGGATTAGTCCAAATGTTGTTCAAACCTGGTCGTGTTTTAAAAATGAAGTTGAGAATTGTGAAAATTTACTTTCAAATATCAATGAATCCGATAACAGTTTAATGTTAACATTACCTCCATTCAGTTTAGAGAGCGGAAATAAATACACATTTTAATATTCAGCAAAGGATACTAAGAAACTGAAAGATTACTCTGGCAGCTAAAGAGAGGGCAATAAAAATATATCACTTACCATCCTAGTATAACCCTTTACGGTAACAATATTTCCTGAAAATGACCAGCAAATCTACAGCAATGAAACTGTTACATTGAAAGGATAATATACGGACCCAGATATTAAAGAAAATAATAATGAAAATATAATTTAAATATGGAGATGTCTTAGAAATAATCAGCAGGACTGCACAAATATTACTAGCGATTAAAAAATAGAAAACAATAGTTTAGTAGTAACTATAGAACCATTTGCACTGAAAAATGGGGATAATTATACTTTTAGTTACAAAGCATCAGATATTAAAAATAAGATAGACTACTAGGGAAATTCAAGGGAAAATGAAAAGAATATCACGTATACCATTATGGTGAGACCATTAGTTATTTTCATGCAATCGAATCCTCGTGATACAGCCTCATCAAACTAGAAAATTTAGATCAATGGGACATATGTAGATCACGATGTGAAAGAGTAACATGGCTCACATATTATTGAAAAATGGTCTTGTGTTAAAAATGGATAAAAAGATTGTTCGTCTTTATTGTAGGACATCTCCAATATAACAGGAGGATAAATATTGATTATACCACCTTACACATTTGAGAGTGGCAATACCTACATGTTTGAATATGAAATAAAAGATTCTAACTTTTTCAATAACTCTTTGAAAAGAAAAAGAGAGGAAAAGAAAAGTCTTCAGATCATAATTATCATACAACCCTTGAGGGCTAAAATTATTCATAATGTAAATAATTCGGTAGAAGCTAGTCAACAAATTTAAATCAACGGAACATTCGAAGATCCAGATTTAAAAAGAAAATTTGGAAATAATTTGGTTACCTCCTGGTCATGTATCATGAACGGAAATCAAAGTTGTTCAAATATACTTACTGATGTAACAATGAAGAATGAACAATAGATTTTAAATATACAACCATATACATTGGAGAGTGGAAACAGTTATACAATTTTCTATAAAGTCAGAGATATTCGAAATTTGAAAGATTTTAGTGGAAAAGATAGGATTGTTACTTAAAACTTAACTTTTTATGTAAATGTGCTACCACTATTAGTTAACATAACATCAACACCATCTTCGAAATTTGTAGAGGTTGGAAATGAGATCCGTATTGAAGGATCTTATTATGATCCAGATCAAAAATCCGGAGTCACTCCTTCTATAGTTTAAAACTGGTTGTGCAACGTAAATGGAAATCAAAGCTGTCAAGATATAGAAAAATATTTTAAAAAACAAGATGAAAAGAATAGATCTATATTAATAATACCTCCATTTACATTTGAATAAGGGAAGAACTATACGATTATTTATAAAATACAAGATCCGCAGAAAAAGGTTGATTACACAGAAAATCCAAGGGAAAACGAAACATGGATATAATTTGTGTTAAAGATTTTGCCTTTGTATGCCGAACTAAATAGCGATAAAGGGGAGACCATAGATTCTAAAGATCAAATTACTCTTTCTGGTAGATATAATGACCCTGATTTAAAAATTGGATATGGCACACATATTATTTAAAGATGGTTTTGCTTTAAAAATGATAAAGAAAATTGCGCTCATTTATTAAAATAGATATAAGATTTGAAAAATGGAAGTCAACGTTTAATTATACCATCATTTACCCTGTAAAGTGGAAACAAATACAATATCACATACAAAATTGAAGACTCTGTGTAAATAAGAGATCAAGATGGAAATGTAAGAGGAGCTGAAGATAATAAGATTTTTAATGTTAGAATACAGCCTCTTATAGTAAATATAAGTACCAAACAAAGTTTTACAATTAAGACAACTGAGGAAATTGAAATTAAAGGAGGATACGAAGACCCAGATGTGAAAACAACCTTTGGTCCTCATATAAGTGAAACATGGTTTTGCTTAAAAAACGAAAAGGAAAATTGCTCTAGTTTAATTAAAAATGTTAAAGCGTAAAATGGGGGATAAACGTTAATAATTCCCCCATATACCTTAGAAACTGGATAAGAATACTCATTTTCTTATACAGTCCGAGACTAAAGACTAGGTGTCGCACTATACAGGGAATTGTTCACATCAGGCAAAAATGCATGAAAACAATAATATAAATCTCAGTATACAGTTTGATTACAACCATTATTCCGGTAACAAATAATCACGTGGACCTGTCACACCTGAGATATGAGAGGGAACGGTAATAGATCTGGAGTGCAGAAGCGAACCTTAATTTATATGAGCTATTAGTAAAGCCACACACAGGAATGTAACCAACCCAATGATTATGGGTCCCCCTCCCAAACACTTAACAAAATGACGCGCATAGGTAAATGTTCAAAAGGCGGACGTGTAACAGAAGACTGGTACAAATTTTACTGCCTAATGCACGAAGTGAAAAAACGTAGGTGCGAGGTAGCGGTGTGTTACTGAATGTGACGGCTCCCGGAGGAGCACACTTGAAAGAGGAAGAGGTATTTATACTATTTATTCGAGAGCTGGGGTTCTCGACAGTAGGTGGTAAATATACAGCAATGGGGCAATTGTGGAAGGGATTAAAGGCAATAACATGGTAGAGAGGTGAGGTTGGTTCAGCCTATTCAAAAGGAAGCCATTAAGTCCTTTTCAGAAATGGTTTATAAGTGCAACTAAAGTTCAATAACTTTTCAAATTAATGCATATCTCTTTATGTCGAATCCAGATATGAACAGGAAATGAAAGCATACTCACACTTCATTCAACAGATTGGGAATGTATAAAATAAAAAGGATTAACCATGCCCCCATTATTTAGATAACATGATGTTGTAAGGAAAGGTTGCACTGGAAACACACGACTATTGCAACTTCTAACTTCCCTCACTCCCCTCTAACGAGTCGGGTAACAATTATACTAATATCTGATAATGTGGACGCGACTTCAAAGCCCGTAACCAACTAAAGCGACACACTCCTAACAGGAATTAGAGGAAACATATAGATAAAGGAAAACATTAAATACATATTAATATAATCACCAATTTACCATTTATCTTTGCCTTTACAGTACGCTTAGTTCATCACTTACTTACAAATTACAACTGTTATATTATTACTCTAAAGTGATGAAATTAAAGATGGAAGGATCTTATTTATGATCCCGACAGTATTTAGATTTAGTGGAAAACTATCATTATGTAGATACTAACACTAATATAACACGAAACTCCTGATGTCATGTTATGAACTAATATGATTGAGTAAAATTGTATTTAAGTTTAAGTATGGAGTATTTGACTCTTTATATCAATGATAATAAGTACAAATACGATAAAAAATATTGAGAACAAAGTCTAAAAAAACGCACTATGTTTCTTATACTCTATCATACTCCCATTGTATCACAATTAAATTTTAGAGCAGAAATATGTCAGTGGTTGAGAATTATTGGTTGTTACATTATTAATTTTTGATCACAAATATCATTTGAAAGGTAATTACGTAGATCCGAAGATCGAGATTTATCGAACTCCCAGGACGTCTAAATATGTCATTGAGCATTAGATCGCTCTGGATTTTACCTAGCAGTTAGATTATACAGCCAAATGAGCAGATTTCGAGTCGAATTTCTACATTTTATCTCGGCATTCTCGGAATAATTTTTGATCACACTAGACGCGCTCGGATTCGGAGGAATTAGCAATATCAGAAATCTAGTGTTGCTGGATTCATTCGGACATTCAGGATTCGGATTTACAAGATTCTTTTTTACACACAGCAAGGAGTTTCTCCCATTGCCAGAAGTTAAATCTGCACCAAAGGATTTCTCTGTATTCGCGGCAGCACCTCCACTGGAATGTAATAGAAACAATACTTATAATAAATTTAGATGATCCTCACTATCCAATATAAAACCTTATAGTAGTATATCATGCACTATTATAATATAGTAGTTCGAAACCTCGCTATAGATAATTATACGGTAGTTATAACCAAAGTAGACCCCATTATGATGAATTATGGAAGCTCTTACACTCTTCAATAATTAATCTCCATTTTAATTCAATTATTGATAGTTATTGCTCTTATCAATATTATAACGCGTGATTTTACAATTATACATATATTGATAATTAATGATATATAATAGTAAATTAAGAGTTTATATATATATAAGCAAATAAATAAGACTTTATCACAACATAATTAAGATATGAATACCGAGAAAGATAGAATAACAATTTATATAATTATACTCGTGTTCAATATCGCTCTTTATAATGTTTCTATAATATTCAACTATGATAAGCAAAGTGATTAACAATTAGTTATGATTCAAATATCCAAGTCAGGAATAATATTCATAATAACTTAGCTCAAGTATTTAACTGAGTATATTATCCTTGGATTTATTTAATGAGAAATAAATTTGGTAAGTCAATATTGATGAGATAATATATGGTATGATTAGCATGTATAACTCTACGAAGTACAATATTGTTCGTGTAATATAAATAATTATTATATTTCTTAGCACAAAATTTATATTTCGGGACTATATTCCTATAACCGGTTGGTAGGGACTAAGATACCAGAGATAAAATCAGTTTAATAATAAGTAATAAGAAGTTGTACATAATTCGCTGATCAATTTAATATATTATTATTTTAATCATTTTATTATCTATATTTATTTATATATGTAATATAAGATTATTGATATTCGATATATATTTATTTATTATTATTAATATTAATATATATTTTACACATTATTTCAATTATCATTTATAGTTTGTAACATGATACTATTGAATAATTATATGTAGTCAAAGCTAAGATAATGTAGTAGTGATAATAGATAAAACTAGTGTAATAGTTAGTAAGTAAAGTAAAGTAGTAGCGTTATCACAGTTTTTAGTCGTAGTAGTTTAGTTTAGTAGTCATAATGTGTATTTCCCGTTTCAAATCTTAATCATGTAAATGCGGGTACTTAAAACTTAGAAATACATATATTGAACTTACATCGGAAAGAGTTATATTGCATTCGATTAACCAGAATAATATAATATCAAAAAATGTATATTGAGTTTTTTTATAGACTTCAATATGGTACGCCGTTAATTTTAAATGGGTTTCATAAGTATATTCAATGAAGATGTTGTAGTAAGGCGCAATTACTCTCGAAATCACAAACCACAAATTTTGCGAGATTCTCTAACTGTGTCGACCAATGTGCTCAGGGTATGATAGAAGAAAGTTTCGAAATGCGTTCCAGAATATCGATAAATCCATAGCATTCTTATTATCGATAATCGATTTCTTTCATGATTATCAACGTTTCGATTTTATAGTCAAAGTTAAAACAAATATTAAAAATAAAAGAAATGTAAACATGAGCAAAATAATTTTTTTTAATTAATATTGCTAGGACAAAGTTAATTGAAAAAAACTCAGGTAACAAACGGAATTCTATATATATATATATATATATAAATAAATAATACTATATATATATATATTACTAATCTACTCTATCATATAGTAACATAATGCCCCGAGAGTTTTTATACTCAAAATATATCATAACCTAAAATATTATATTAATATACGTACTTTCTAAAGCTTATTATATTATGTATATTACGATAATATATTGAATATTTTAATACTCATTAACTAAAGGTGTAGATAATAATTATATCAATTTTAACTTTTAATTAAATTTATTGAAAATGTTTATTTTGAAAGATACAAAAAACGACGAATCATAATTGTACGAAT
>JABUQX010023330.1:0-32726 GCA_015478945.1 Trachelipus rathkii | reverse complement strand
AATAATAATAATATATGCTATATAAACTTAGAAAATAATAATAACAATTTAATAATAATAATAAAATAATAATAAAATAATAATAATAATAATAATATAATAATAAACAATAATAATAATAATAATAATAATAATAATATTCCCCTAATAGTGGAAAATAATACTAATTATAATAACATTTCTATAGTAATAATAATAAAATAATAATAATATTTATAAAATAATGCAAAAAATATAATAATGATAATAGTAAAATATTAATAATAAAATAATAAGAAAATTAACAAGAGAAAAAGAATAAACAATAAGAAAGTCACAAAGTAATATTAGATAATAATTAATTTATAAATAATGTTACATAATAGTAATTATAATCAGAAGTAAATATAATAAATAAGAAATTCTGATTGTATTTTGGAAGTGTAATTATAAAACGTAATAATAATAATAATAATAATAATATTAAATAATATAATAAATAACATTTATAACAATAATATTGTTATTATATAATTATACATATATATATTATATATAATTATATATTATTATTACTATATATTATTATTGTTTTGAATTAGTATAGTATTTGCTATTATTATTATTTTACTATATTTTTATTATTATTTATTATTATAAATATGATTATTTATTATTGTTATTATATTATCTATATTATATTATTATTATTTATTAATTATTATTATATTATTATTATTATTATTATTTAACTAGAACTCGCTTATATGATTTTAGAAGAATATTATGGCAATCATTTGGTGTTTATTCGGATACGGCTTTTAACAAGTGCTACATCAGTATTCAGGAATACCTCAGAAACCCCAAGACAGTTTCCATTGATGTAAGTGTCACATAAAATTATATGTATTTGCAATGAAAAAATATATTATATACAATATAAAAAAATACTTAAGAAAATGGTTCAACGCGGCTGTTTAAATTTCCAGTTATGCGCCATTTGTTTTTAAGATATTTATTATAATATAAATTATTTAATAAATCTTTATAATGATTAAATATTATATAATATATGTTATATTATTATATTATATTAATATAATTATTATAGAATCATTATTATATATATATATATATAAATAAACTTTATATATTATATATATTGCATGCATAGAAATTATAAATGAATATAACTAAGTAAATATTCTGTCATAATGATGTATAACAAATTGAGATAGTATATATATATTCAATATATATATAAATATATACTAAGATATTAATA
This sequence comes from Trachelipus rathkii, assembly GCA_015478945.1. Lineage (NCBI taxonomy): Eukaryota > Metazoa > Arthropoda > Malacostraca > Isopoda > Trachelipodidae > Trachelipus > Trachelipus rathkii. The sequence goes on along the minus strand of JABUQX010023330.1, from coordinate 31,462 downwards.
ATAATATATATATAATATTATATATTCTATATAACTACATAACAATATTATATAAATATATATAATAACTAAAATATCTATCATAAATTTCCCGATTAGTATCTATATGTACTATCATTTTAAGTTGTATTAACATTATTTATTTCTTAAAGTATTTTTTAATACTACAAATTAACATTTTTTCCAAGCCATTTATGAGGTTATACTGAAACATTTCTCACAGATTCAAATTGAAATCAATGTCAAATGCTCTTTTTCATATTTGGTAATCGATAAGTGATACTTATTTCTTCTTCTTAGTCCATTAATTTTTATTGACACTTACAATCATGGAACGGTGGTATCTAGTATTTCCCGGTAATGCTTGCATTGTCACAACACTTGGAAAAAGCCGCCCTTTCGCTGATCCGAAGAAAAACAACCAAAGAATGTGCTCCGTAACTTTAGCGTACAGAGAAGGAGGGATGCTATGATATTAATAACCAAGAAAAATAGGAGAAAAAATAGTTGACGGAAAAAACGACGAAGAAGAGAAGAATAAAAAAATGAAGAATAAGAAGAAAATAAGAATAAAAAGGAAAAGAAATTGAAGTCAGGAAAAAAAAGTGAATTAGCAAGAAAAAATGTAAGTAGAATAATTTAGAAGTCTGGGAGTGTGGGAAGGAGAAGGAGAGAAGGATAAAAGGATGGGGAGAGAGAGATGAGGAGAGGTAGAGAGCATAGGACACTTGAGAAGAGAGGGAGGATGAAGAGGAATAGAGAAGAGTAGGAGTGGGAAGTGAGGAAAAGAGGGTGAGAGGAAGAGAGAAGGGAGGAGGAGAGGTTGGAGAAAACGGATTAGAGGAGAAGTAAAAGGAGATTATGGGAGTTGAGGATATAGAACTTTATGATAAAAAGGAAGAAGTAGATAGAGAGAAGGTATAGATGGATGATAGATAAGTAGAGTGAGTGAGAGGAGAGAAGGGATGAAGAGGAGAAGTAATAATTATAAGAGGTATAATAGAGATGAGGAGTGAGGAGAAATAAAAGGAGTAGATGAAGGTAAAGATAGAAGTAAGAGAATGATGAGAAGTAGGAGTAGAGTAGGAATATGAGAAAAATAGAGATAATGATGAGAGATGAGTAGAGAGTAAAGATAGAGAGTTAAGAAGAAGTAAGAGGTAGTATGAGGAGATGATGAGTAAGAGGTAGATGATAGAGAGGTAGTGGGAGGTAAGAGGCAGGATACAAGAGGTGCTGTCCGAAGATGGTGCAGAGAGGGCAGGCCGGAGTAAACTAAGTCAGAACTCCGGAACCTAAGAGCAGAGAGATGGAGAGTAATGGCTAGGAGGGTGGACAAAACAAAAGACAACAGTATATGTTACCGGTGAGTGTGTGTTTGGTGAAAGTATATAGAATGTAGATGACCTGAGGCACAGGAAATAAGAAGGTGGTGTTAGAGGGGCGGGAATAAACCTATTAAAGCGAAAACTGCCACATTAAGCTAGGGGGTGGGACGTGGTAATATATAGATAGCCGTAAGCATGGCTGAGGGCAGGGAACGAGAGAACTCAAGCGCCCTATAGGTGCAGGATGGAGGGAAGGAACACGAAAAATAACTTAAATGGGAGGAAACGGATAAGGCCACGCATCAGGGTAAAATGGAGTACTCGTGAGTGGAGAGTAACCAAAGGGGAATATCACTCAGTGGAGCGGCTTATGGAGAGTAGCTGGAATCTGCGTGGTAGTCTAGCTGGAGGAAAGGTATATTGAAGAGCCATAAATAGCCATGTCGGGTAAAAACGATACATTGATAACGCGCGGTGTCAGGGAAAAATAAAAGCTGCAGGAAAAAAACAAGTGATTATGAGGTGTACAAGGGTGCAAAAGTGAGACGGCCTCAGAGGAACGGCCAAAGGTAAGTATAGTAGGTGGGAGTAAGTGGAGAAGGGGCTGCGACAGCGCAGGGCGTTACTAAGGCAAGGGGAGCGCCGGGATGAAAAGGGAAAAAAAAGCAAGGGCGGGAAGCGCCAGAAACCAGGGTAGCATGAGGCTAGTGGCCATACGTAAGCGTGTTGGGCGCCACTGTTTAGACAAATTGACTCCAAGCAATGCATACGACAGAAAAAGGATAATTTGGGAGCCGTATGCTCACCAGTGAGAAGCATTTTGTTTGATTTTACGTTTGTGATAGTTGTTTTTTTTTTTTGTTTAGTAAATTATACTTGATTCCCAAATACACAAAATCTTTGATTATGGCATATCATCTTTCGTATATTAGGCCTGAAGGAAGCTCTAATCAGGCTCATCTGTGTTAAACGTAAGAATATTCAAAATTATCTTAATAAAATATTAAATTTTTTCTCTGGATTCCTCAAACTTTTTCTCTACACGTTTACCTGTTTTTCTTTGGATGTCACATTGGTGGATAAAAAAAAATTCTACAACGTATTATAGAAGTTATAATATATTAGAGAAATTTTCTATAACAGAAAAAAAAAGTATATATATCATTAAAAGATAGAAATTAATCGATTAGTAGGTTTTTAGATAATTATATTATAATATACTATAATCAAACTTATATTATATTCTTACTTTCAATGAAATAAAGTATATATATAATATATTCAAAAATATTATAGTATATATGGATATTAAGGTATTATTAAGTAATATAAATCGGACTCTCTCGGTAATTCTTGCTGGCTCCCTATGTAAATACAGTCTCAGTCAAGAATGGCATATTTCTGCAGAAGTTCTTAATTTCATTTGATGATTCGGTTGGTTTCTATATCGGTCTGATATCTATTACAGATTACTTCTTGTATGGCCTTGATAAATAATATATAATAGATAAATTAATAATAATAATAATTAAAATATAATAATAATAAATATTAATAATATATTATATATCAATTAACTTTTATATCAATATTCGTAACAATTAAATCTTTTTAAAATAATAATGATATAAATTCTATGAATCTCTCCCAGCTTTTTAAAAATAATTAAGAATAATAATATAATTAAGAAATAATTATGTAGATATAATAATATATATATATATAATATTATATATCATAACTTTGTTATATCATATTTCGTAATAATTAATTGATAATAGTAAAAATTTAAGAACCATAAAATATATAACAACAACAAGAAGAATTATTAATAATAATATATATATATTAATATATAATAATATATAATAATTTTAAGATAAAATATTTAGTAAATTTAATAATATAATTAAAATAATTTATTAGAAAAGGATAATAATAAACAATAATATAAAAATATTAATTAATAAAGAAATTAAAAACTTTAAGCAACCACAAAATATAATGAAAATTTTTAATACTAATGTAAAAATTATAATTATAAAGAAATTAAAAAAAATTAATTAAAAAAGAATATTATTAAAAATTATAAATAAAATTTAAATTTAATATAATTAATAAAATTTATAAATATAAAAATTTAGATATTTATAATAATTTAAAAAATAAATTATAAAAGAATATAATAATTAATAATTATCATAGATGGTGAGAAAATTTAGTAGTTATTTGCAGATGCAGCACATTGCATGAGAACACTAAAAAAGTATATATTGATGACAATAAAAAATCCTAAGAAGAATAGTGACAGTAGAAGAGAAAGCAATATTATGGGTGTTATTTAAGATTATTTGTGGGTGTAACGTCAATTAAGAGATATATATAGAGAAACCGTAGGCAGATTTAAGGGAACTCGCATCTCCTCTGACTTGCGCCGCATTTTATTTACCCGTAGTGTCGCTCGTTCAATGCCCCGTATTAATGATTAAAGACTCTAGAGTGGGGATTCCGAAAGTGTTGTAGGGATGAGCAGCATTGACGCCCGGGGTAGTGAAATGGCCCGGATGAGTAGAAGAAAGTGTGCGTGGCGAGGTGAAAAAAGGTGACAGGAGACTGGCAGGGTACCCAACGGGTGAGTCGACGATATGATGTAGGTCGGAAAGTTGCAGTGCTAGAGTCCAGAAGATGGAACAGGTGAGATGACGGTGTGAAAGGACGTGCGTGTAGAGAACCTGGAATCGACGGATATCATGGAAAGCGGATGCCGAGAAGATTTACGCGAGCACGAGAGAATACAAACAAAAAAATCGATATGCGGTGCGCAATACTACAGGGGGAAAGGGTACGCACTTGTAGGGGAGAGTGGGGAAGGACAGGTGAAAGCATGAGGCAAGGTGAGAGCGTGCCGCACTTAGCAGGGTGCAGGATGAAACGTATGCCAACTGGCGAAGTCGGTAGTAAAAGAAAAGTAACGAGTATATCCGTTCTCGAGCAAGTTAGAGAAAAATGTACAGAAGGTATGTGAAAAAGAGCCCCAAGGAATAAAATCGAATGTCAAATAAGAGAAAATAGTAATAAAAGAGATAAATTAAGAAAAGCCAAGAAAATAAGAAAAAAGAAGGAAACCCAAGGAAAGAAACCAAGCAAAATAATCATATAAGAAATACCCTGCCCTATTAAGCATAAAACCTATCAATGAACAAAAGAAAAAACAAAACAGTGAACAAGATAGTGACCTGAAAACTTAAGAGCCTAATAAGTATTTTACTAGTTAATGTTATCTGAAATGCAAAAAAATGAAATAAAATAAGAAAAATTAAGATATACCTATTTCATAACAGGAAGAATTTAAGTATACTCACTATACCAAATAATCCCTTCAGTATGAAAGATATTAATATTATTTAGTCACATTATCCGGAGAATGAATACATAATAAGGAATTCCTCAAACACAGTCAATGATCGTTAAGGAATATAATAATAAGCAAATGAAACGCCCCGACTTGGGTATAGATAAATTCATCTAGCCTCAAATGAATACGAGGAACGGAAAAGGATAGTGTATAGTCAATCTAGTAGCAATGCACCTCTCTCACAAATTTGAGACTAGTAAACTACCTATCACAACCACACAAAAGAAAGTTGGTGAAACGATAAACACAGTAATCACTATTAATCTCAAAAGGCTATGTGCAATACTTGCGCTGTAACAACCAATAACCGTGGCTCTGCAACTCGCGAATATGAATCGCAAGAATGATATAGACGGGGAGAAAATTTGTAAACAGCATTGTAGTAATGATTAAGATCTATTACCTTTTAATAGTTACACATCATAGTATTCACTAAGACGTGTTAATATATTAACACGAAAGGGAAGTCAACTAATTAACGATCATAATTGCAATAAACCCTAGCGCCGAGACCGGCAAGAGATATGTAGAATTCCTATTTCTATCAGGAGAAGAAAAATAACTCTATAAAAAAATAAAGAAAGATATATAAAGAACCAAAAAAAAAAAGAAGAGATTTAATATGCTTAACCTAAGTTCATTGCTTCGTAACCGTATTTCCTAAATATTAACACTCATATATGAGAAATATAAGAAACATAGTAATTCATGCCTTCCCTTAATTACATCTACATTATAGGTACCTAAATATTTTAAAATTCGTGGTCTACTTCTTAACTCAATTGCCACCATGACCTAGATTAAATGTTTGATTTCACAACCCTAGAGATACTGTTCTCCTCATAGCGTAGATTATACTACATACCATTGCTTACGTAGATTACTCATTCTTGCTCACAAATATCTACCAATCCCTCTCAAACTCTAATACAAGTATATAAGTACTTATTCGCCACACTGAAAAACTTGAATCAAATATATCTGTACTCTACTCTCGCTTGACTCTATAAGAGAGAAAGCGGTCGGAGGTCGTGTCCGATAGCCCGAGTAAGCGAAATAGGTCACTAGCCGCTTAGCTAGTAACAGAGCGTAAGTGAACCCACACTACTCTTCAATCAGATCTGACTGCTCGATCATCTCATCTCTCATACACTCATATCATCGATTACGTATCTATCTCTCTCATTCTCTCTCTCCTCTGCTCTGATCTCTCTCATTTACTCTTCTGCGTACTCTCTCTCTTATCATCTCTACTCATCTCTCTCTTCATCTGCATCTTTCTCATCCTCTCTTTCTCATCTCTCTCTTTCTACTCGGATCGTCTCATTATACTCTCTCTCTCGATTACTCTCTACTCTTATCTCTCTATTACTCATTATTCTTAGCCTTACATCTTTATTCTCTCATCATCTTCCTCTCTCTCATCGTACTCTCTCTCTCTCTTCTCTTCTCTCTCTCTCTCTCTCGATCTCTCTACTCTTACTCTGTCTCTCTCTCATCTCTCTATCTATCTCGATTCTCTCTCTTATAGTTCTCTCTATATCGTGACTCTGCATTCATCTATACCTCTTACTCTGACTCTCTCTCTCTCTCTCTCTCTCTCTCATACTACTCGTCTTCGTAGAGATCTCCTCTCTCTCTCTCTCTCTGATTCTCTGTATCTCTCCATCTCTCTCTCTCTCATCTCTAAGATCTTCTGTAGATCTCTCTCTCTCTGATACTCTCTCTCTCTCTCTATCTCTCTTACTCTCTCTCTCTCTCTCTCTCTCTCTCTCTCTCTCTCTCTCTCATCTCCTCTCTCTCTATCTTCTATCTTAGCTATCTATCTAGTACTCATCTCTCTACTTCTCTCTCTCACTCTCTTCTCGCTCTCTCTCTCTCTCTCGCTCGTCTCTCTTCTCTCATCTCTCTACTCGATCTCTCACTTACATATACTCTCCTCTTCTCTCTCTCTTCTTCTCAGTCTTCTTCTAATCTCTCTCTCCATCTCTCTCTCTCGATCATGTATAGAGTCATCTCATCTCATCTCATCTCTCTCTCTCTCTCTCATCTCTATCATCTATCATCTCTTATCTCTTCTCCTCATCTCTTGAACTCTACTCTCTTCTCTCGTCTACCTCTGATTTTTTTTTTCTTTTCTTTTTCTTTTTCTCCTTTCTGTCTTTATTTTCCGCTTTGTTTTAATATACTTATTATAGTAGTATAGATATATTAATATAATATGTATAATAGTAAATTTGATAGAGTTATAATATATAATATTATATATATAATATAATGATAATATAGATAGATTTAAAGTAGTATATATATGATATAGAGATACCAGGTATATATAGATATATAGTAATATATATTAATCTATTATATATATTATCTTACATCATTTCTTCTTTCTTCACCTTCCTCTTTTGCCCCAAGATTGGTGAATGGTTAAGGTGCTGTGAAAATCATCGGAAGTAAGAAGCAGTAGGAGAAAACTTGACCAAACGTGGCGTAAAGGAGTGAAAATGACCGACAGCCTTTACCGCCCTCTCTGGACGCAATATTAATATTAGATGCGTAGAGAGAGCGTACGGACAGACAGAGAGATACAGCGGCGGTAGATGGCAATACAAGTGGACCGCGAAACGGACCGAGCATACAAAGTCGTAAATGGTATATTCGGTTCAAGGTAGTAATGGTGTTCATCCCTTGGCCAGGTCAGTGGGGAAGGCGCACGGAGGAACTGAGAGCTCCCCCATACTCGGAAACTCCCCCGCATCTCTTCCTATCTATGCACTTTATTCGCGCTCTGCCAAACTGCACAGCGAGTTCTCTCCTTCAAGGAAGATGTCTGGCGGTGGTCACACGGGAACCTCCAATCCCAGCTTGTGTCTTCTTCAGTCATAAAGCCGAGGTAACAGTGTGCCAGGACACACTCACAGGCGTATAAACAGATACTCCCGGTGGTTAAACTCAACCGAGACTATACATTCATCCTTGTCAACGCGAGAAATGAAAGGCCAACAACAGTAATGGCTACAACATACGTTTTCATTAGTGGTAATTCTCTAGTTTACTCCCCCGTTTTCGAACAAGTCCAGTCACACTCATCGTAATACTTTCATGTCCATATCTTGGATGCAACTCTTCTCACAGACTACAGCAGAGCCCGTAAGAGTATGACCCAATAGACTGACATATAGAAACTTGTTAAGAATCATATACTGTCGTATTGATTCCAGACCATGAGGAAGAAGTCTCCCCACATTCATTCCATTGACACATGAGACAAAAAGGTGGCGCAAATACCATGCCTATGGATAGCGCCTTAGCACACTGCGCAAGAGACAAATTCAGATCCGATTGCAAGTTCGACCTAGATCAAGATTCTCATTAGACATATGTCCCAGCACGATCTATCCTTGCCATTCAAACTTTGCACTACCTAAGCACTTCTGCATCGGTCCGGTTTCCCCTTCAATAAAGGACCACACCGAATATATACCGGTCAATATTTAGAGCTCAGACCTTGTCTACTCATGACTGCTCACCGGATCTAACAAATAACTTCACACTGAGAGTCAAGGTGTCAATACACTACAACGAACGGACCATAACCTTTAGCTCATATTATACCGTAACGTTTAACTTGCAAAAGCCCTCTCCTTTCAACACACCCTGCCATGAAATTCCTTCATATCTAAGAGAATCTACTCTCAAACTCTCTTCAGATTCGCCACTCACAACAAAATCATCATATTCCTAGCATATAATAATAAGAGAGAGAGAAAAAAATAAAAGAAGAAGAATAAAGGTAGGCACCCTCCACTCAACTCCATTCTCCACCATTTCTACACCTTTTATTCCTGGGGCAATCCCGCACCTTTACAAATGTACTTTTTCATAACCCGACAATTTATTACGAATATAAAAGATTGAATAACCAAGGAGATACATAAACAGTCAAAACCAATAGTAAAACCTGCTTACTCCGATTATTAATGTCACTAAACCAAATCACCAGTTATGACACCATTATTAATTGCATAACACACGCTTCACTATCGTGATATAGGTACTTTTGATTCCATTCAGTAAGCACTACCAGCCAACACGAATATATTATCACTATTAACACTCGCATAAACGCTGCCTTTAATTAACTTCTATCATACGGCTACTGTTGCAAATCCATAATACCTAAATACAATTTATTCTTCTTCTCTCCTCATTTACTCAATCATGTTTGATATTCAATGTAAAAGAGTATTGATCCAACATCCTCTACCCTCCTAAAGAACGCACCTGATGTTCTTCACCAGATCAAGCCCGGTCCGCTACTCACTCGAATACGCAACTCTTTCGACCAAAATACCGACATATATCTTCCCTAAATTAACTGTATAAAATTAATTTCCCCTTAATTTCTACAGGTTCCCTTTTGTCTCCTTACCGATATAGTAAATTACAAGTATAGGTACTGTTTAACCGTCTCCTCCAGAAATCCCATGGAACGTTATACCTCATAAGACGACCTTTATACACAACTTCCAGAAATCCAATCAATCACCATCTCGCCATACCGAGCTCTGTGGTGATCATTTCTACTAGAATTGATCAATCTATAACCGTTAGCAGATGTTAACCATTCTATCAACTATTTGATCACACCTACCCATTACTCCTCTCATAAACTTACTAATACCTCATTACCCCCATAAAAAATAATACCAGCTGTATATCGATTCTGATAGACCTTCCATACAAAAACGCACACGTTCAACTTAACACGCTACGTATCATTATTGATTAAGTATATGTGCAGCGATTCAATCGCACCAGTTTCTTTCCACAATACGCTCGACAATCTTTTCACTCTAGTTACAGAGCAAACGCTATCGCTCTCAATCCGTATATCTAAGCAGACCCCTAATGAGTCTCTACTGACTCTCTTAATCCCTTTTCAGCGCTCCTCCACAAGATGATCTATTTCACTGTACAGACGTGATGATGGTAGGGTGTTCACGTTCATTCTATCCTCACTTCTGAACCACCTGCTTCATTTTACCATGTTTCGTAGCGAATCTTCAGCCTGAGATCATAGAGTATCTGTGTTCCCTCGCTTGATCTCTGAGAATTCCAAGTGCATTGCTTTCTGATTGGTTTGAGTCTCATATGTTGAACGAAGAAACAGGAGCAAAAACGCTGGGTTGAGTAACAATTTACACCGAATCGACTGTGTGCTTTTACATTAGCGGGGCTCGTCACCTCTTCTATATGTCCCGAGTCATTCGGCTGATGATAAAGCATGGCTCTATCTGCTCAGTTTAGCACAATCCGGCACACTATTTGCGCTTGTGCAGGCTGCCAGAACTCCATCTCTGGTAAGCCAATACATTTAGCAACCCCAGCTCCTCTCGATACAGGAGTATCAACTGTGCTTCATATCAAAGCCGTTTTATAGTCGAGCCTACTGCGTGTACGTACTGGTAAATCACTGTTGATTATGACGTCTCGCACAGGATATAGAGAAAGCTGGCTTCGACATATCGGTTAGATGTTGTACCTACTTTCCATATTCGTATCAGCCTTGTCCTCATGCCAGTCCATGCGGCGGCGCCCACGTGAACTTGAGAGTGAGAGCGTTATAGGTCGATTATAATTAGGATTATACCATATACTAGAGGCGTAGGGAGCTATGGAGATAGGATACGTAGCGAATTTGAGGATAGTCACGGTAGTATGTTAGGTCACTTCAAAGTATATATTATATATATATATAACCAAAGGCAGCAAATGGCAGGCACGGGATACCCTATTTAATATTGTGTGGGCGAGATTATTATCTTTGCAAGGGTATACGTATGTAATAATAGTAGGAGGAGAACGGGGTAGGGGAAAAAGGGTTATATATATAGTAATAGTGTGGAGTAAAAAGAATTATGTAGCTCAGAAGAGTAGATGTATATAACTAGGCCAAATATATATATATAGGTATATATAGAGTAAGGAAAGACTGATATTAGTTTGCATTTGAAGGGATTCATGTAGATGATCAGTCCCGGGGCCGGAGGTGTCAAAGCGCTGATCAGGCTTGACAGCGTGTAGGAGTTTGTAGTCCTGTGTGGTAGAAGAAGAAGAGAAGTTATCAATTCTCGCGAGTCGTGTCGAGCAATACAGTGTTATGAAGACAAACAGTTACAACTAAAGGACGCAAAAAGTAATGTTTACCTATGTGACCAATGAATATTTTAAAGATTACAAGTATTTATTAAATAAATTTATATATATTTACTCTCTAAAATCGAGCAAATAGTGTGAGAAATAAGAATTTTCCTGTTTTAAAAAATCTTTTTCGATTGATTGCAATCTAGTTAAGAGTTAGACGAAGGTTGAAAAAAATTTTGGAAGATAAAGATAGAAATTGTTATAGAAAGTGTTAGCATATTAGGATTGAAGAATGCTGCAAGAAGTCAATGCAGCTTTGATAGTGTTGATAGCATGTAAAACCAGGGGGTATATTTTAGAAGTTATGGTATAAGATGTAGAGTGAGAAGTAGCATAATAAGAAAGGCGGCTAGGGTAGTGTAGGCCAGATAAGCAAGGGAGCGAGAAGGTAAGTGAGGTCTCGTGAGGGGTAGCCAAGATGGAGAATAGGGTATATAAAGTAGGTTAGGAGGAGCGTATATATATGTAGTGGATGAGGGATAAAGGGTCATATTAATAAGAGTGAAGTGGTAGGTTAAGGGTATTGTAGGTGGAGGAGAGGATAGTTAGCTAATAATAGTATATAGGCTGCGGATAAACATATTATAACTAGTGGAAAATAGGTAGAGTAGTATAAGTTATAGTATATATATTAGTATATGATAAGGGTATACTAATAACTAGTCCATAATCAAAGTAAAGGAGAAAATAGCTAGTTACTAAGCTGAAGAGCGACTGAGTAGAATCAATTGTTTCGGAGGACAGTGGATATTATTGAGGAAGTAGGAATTGAGAACGATGGAAGGTTGTGCTAAGTTAAATGGTCATTATTATGGTATGATTTAGTAAAGGGGAGGATTTGATTATATATATATTTAATTAGGATTAATTTAATTAGTAAGGAGAATGGTAGGTATGGGAAAAAGAAATTAGAGGTGAGGAAAGGTTGAAAGAATGGAGTGAAACTCATGCAAAAAAGGTATAGATGAATTACGTAGTGAAATGATCAAGAGCGGAGGCGATAAAGAGTGAGTGGATTAGAGTTGCATTATTGGAAATGATGGTATAAGTGCTAGTATTAATGAGGGAAGGGATGATATAGGTTCCAACTGGAGGACTGTAGAGAGGAGAGAGGAAGCGAAGGGTATTCAGCTACCATATAGTGATATATAAGGGTAGAGCGCGACGAAGAAAGCGAGGAACTGTGAGAAGAATATATAGGGGTGGAATAGAGTTATTGGCAGGAGTGATTAGTAGGAAATGGTCTAGTCTCATGCGTGGTAGTTATTGGAATCGAAGAGTGGAAGGCGGTGCGACGGTGGACCTAGAGGGAAGAAGGCGAATTGAGTGAGAACAAGTGCGTCACTAGGCGATAAGGATTAAGGAGAGACCAATATGTAGTGAGCTCAATCTTCTAAGCATGTTAACCAACAAAATCGGAAATTTGAGCGATACAGATGAGGAGAGAGCGAAGTACAAATACATTAGGGTCACGCTTAGGCCGCGCTCTTCTCATCGGCACGACCTATTGAAATCAGGCGTATGATAAGAGAACGCTGATAGAATAAGAGGAAAAGCGTCTATGCACGAGCTATGAGCCAGCGGTGTTCAGTAGGTAGGGGAAAAAATGATAGTGGTAATGGGTGGTCGGCGTGTGAGAACAGTGTAGGATGGCCTCGTTGACAATCGGCAATACAAAAGCTCTGAGACCTCTAGACAGAATACGCTGAAGCGATGAGCCTCGTAAGAATAGACTGAGGGCCCTCGCCCTGTCGATGGGATAATTGGATAGAATTTGAGAAGCGGCACGAAGTAAGACAGCCGCTTGTGTAACTACCTCGCTCTCCTATAGAGTTATCATCAATAATTATGTATATGAGATGGATTCTGACTGAAAACAGGAATTTTGAGTGTCGCGAGCGATGCGCAGAGAAACACCACGAATAGGATGGCACAGCGAATGAAAATAGTGAGTGAGGAGAGAGAAGTAAGACACCAACTAACGTAATACCTTGAGCTATGTGCGCGCAATTGGATCTAGCAGATACTAGATGAATAGTGCGACGGATCTGAGAAGAGTTTAGAGAGGATTGAATGCGAGATGATTGTAGGCCGCAGCCGCGCCGGTGTGGGATGATAAAGATAAGGAGGACTTCGAAGGTACGGAACTGGCTCTGCCAAAGAGATAGAAAGTCCAAGGCGTGTGTTCGCGCTCTGTGAGTGAGCAGACACACTGGCGCACTCAGATGATGAAGCTGCAGTGTTAGTCGCGTCGCGATGCACTGCCCCATAGGAGACGAACAGTGTCCCAATGAGGGTTCATAGAGAAGCCCTATTCCGTAGCCCGGAGTAATAATGCTCCGGAAGAGAAAGGGGAAGACGGCACGCACAAACGCCACTAGCAAAAGTTGTAGTAGGAGCAAGTCTTGTGAGCACTCGGCAAGAAAGAAGGGAAAAGGCGTGGTGCAATTTAAGATCGCATTGCCGCGAACAAACAGTGAAATGCACAGGGACTAAGTCTCTCAAGAGCCTGTGAGCATCACGGAGTCCTCTACAATCCCGCAGGCGCCGCTATAGTATAACGTTAAAACCGATCAGTGAGGTTAGTCCCGATAATACCCGGGATAGTCAAAGCAAGTACTCTCGCTCTAAATTATATGAAAAGCCTCTGTACCAATCATTAAATAGATGTTACAAGAAAAATAAATGACCAATTATTAATGGGGTGCTAAGTGTTGAGAAAGAAGTTGATAAAGAGAGGAATGAACGTATTAGAGGAGTGGTGTGGTGGTGTAGAAAGGGGTAAATTGAGGACTATAGAAAGTGATCGATATGGCAGATGGTCTGTTGGTCATGGTGGAGAAAGGATGAAGGATAGTATGGGATGGTTAAGCGGGAATAATAGCTGAGCTTCGCAGATGATAGCGATGACTCTCGGACAACCGAACCGGACTCGGAAAAAAGAAGGGAAGACGAGCGAAGAGAAGAATGAGAACCTATGCATTAGGACGCTAGACCACCAGAATGATTTGAAGGAGAAAATGATGAGAGCCTCTATCGGCAGAGGACGACGCTCAAGAGTATGGCAAATAGGTAGACGCAGCGAAATGGCAGGCAAGGAAGTTGTAAAATGGGAGGACAGGTGAGGTTGATAGGAACCTGCGGTCCACAGAGGGAAATGGAAACCATAGTTACGAATTAGTAAACAACAAGGAAATATATACTCAAAGTAGTAACGCGGATCACAAACGTAATCGCGGTCTCCATGATGCTCTATAAGGGATAATTATACCTGTCTGGAACGAACGACGCTACACTAATAATGATACAGGAGGGGCACGCGATAAAGGGCGAGGCTTTCTCTTTTCAAGACGATTGTCACTCGCAAATATAATCTCCATGACTGCTCTTCCTTTCGATGCTCCTGGGTCACGGCAGCCTATACCCCTCCGATACTTAGGGCAAGAGAGCGACAGGTGCAAGAAAAAGGAGAAGACGGAAAAAGAAGCATCATTATTATTATTATTGTTGGACCATTATATTATATAATATCATATATAATAAAATATGTTATTATAATTTATATAATTGTTAAAATAGGATATACGGAATCATTATTATGCTCATTAGAATTTTGCGATGAACCGAAAATTGAAAGAATAGAACATGCAACAAAATGTGGGGTCGATGTCGATTACAGGATAGATATGAGATCCGGCGGGAGAAATAGCCTATGCATACTGACTTGGCGGAACGTCTCGGGCACTTAAATGCTCATAGGAGCTAAGAGTTGATATGGGGGGAGTGAGGGGGACTTGTCAACTCGATTTCAATATATCTTTCAGCTAACTTTTTTATTTCCAAGAGGTTCAATGGGTGTTGGCGCTCCCTCGACACCCCCAGTCTTTGGAGAGATATGTTGCCTAGGGAAAGTGAATCGCCAGAATATTTTTATAGTACTAGTGAAAATCCTTTTAAACATAACCAGGAAGAGAATGGAAAAAATTGTTGAAATTCAATTGATATTAATGGATTTGTACTTCATGGTTTTCAAAGAGAAAATTGTGTTTGAAAAAGTTATCCTATAGGTTTTATAAGTTTAGCTATGTATAGGTCTTATGGCAAAGATAAGGAAGTTACTGTTACACGCAGAGGAAATGAAGGGAAAGAGTCAGGCAGTAGCCAAACTATAACATAGCGCCGTGGTAACGAAAAGGAAGACAGACCAACGACACCACACACTCTACAACACTACTCCTTACAGATAATAACGACCAGATTCCAATAGTGATCAAGCTAGTCGACTTTCGATCACAGCCGCTACAGAACGACACTAACGATACTTACTTAGGCGCACGAATACACCACAAAGTCAACTAACGTAAGGAGACAACGACTAATAAACATAGGTAAGCACTTAGACAAGTATATATGGAATTCTAGGTATGAGAGATGATATATCATAGAATGGACGCTAGATTGTGATTGACTAGAATAATAATGAAAGTTGTGCAACAATAGCGGATTATTAGGAATAGTATATAAGTTCCGAGAGGGATATTGGAATAGATGAAGACAGATAGAATAGATAAGCCACTATAATAAGGGTAAGGAGAAAGGAGTAAGGGAGCTGTCAAGCAGACTATAGCAGGAGCGTTGAAACACTGCGATTAACGTGTGGCCTCGAGGGTAAGGATAATACTGTTCTGCGGCCGTAAGATATTTAGACATATAGAAGACAGACTAGCGCTCGAGGACGAGCACAATGAATTTGAGTAGGAAAAATAAATAGAACGAAAGGATATGAGCAATTGTAGAGAAGAGAATAGAGAAGAAGTAGAAGGAATATGGAGAGTACAAAAACTGGCACGAGAATATAGAAGAATGAGTAATATGAAGGAGAAGTGAAGAAAGTAGTTAATATGAATGAATTAAGAGTGTATAAGAGATTTAAGAGACTGTGAAAACAAGGCAGAAGAGAGAGAAGAAAGAGAAAAAAGAGATAGTACCATAGAAGAATGAAGATGTGAGCAAGAGAGAGAGTAGGTTAAGATGAGAAGTATAATGAGATAATGAATAGATGTATAGCGAGTCTTAGAAGAGGAGATCAAAGAATAGTAGATCAGGGCACTTATGAACGATTACGTCTCGAAAGCGTGACGTAAAAGTTTAATGCAATGCGAACAGATCAAATGGAGACTAGTTCAAATATGCTCAATAGGGCTCAATGGTGACCTTATTGGAATTGAAACGCTTTTTCTGTTTTCCTATTCTCCTTTGACTGTCTTAAAATTTGAGCACATGCACATGAATAGTGCAACGAGGATTGTAAAAAAGAATCCTGGACGAGAACATGAGGTGCGCAAGAGCGGTAGCAGAAAGTGGTATAACTAGAAAGAATAGCTAATAGATAATAAGAGCTGGAGCTGCAAATTGCGTTATTGATACACTGCATGATTTCGCGTATTTAGAAAGACAATCAGCGCATGACCTGTGGCGGAGCAGGTAAGCTCAATGAAGAAATATTAAGAGGACGCGAGGCAGAAAGGCACGTGTGACATAGGTGCCTGGGCAAATGCTGTGATAAGAAAGAGGAAGGAAACGGACAAGGTTATGAAGTGATAGTAACATGCACGAAAGTCGAAAGAGTACAGTAATAGGCAAGTGCAGTGAGCAAAGACAACTCTGGTGTAGACGCATGATGAACACTCAAGTGATATGGATAGGTGATCTGTGGGAGATAACAGTATACTGTGACTATTAAATCACGAATTCGGATAGATATGATGATGAGAACTGCAAGAGTGAACAATATACGGGTGTATATGCACAGTGTAGTAAGAAAAGATTTGGAAAATGGATTGGAGAAGAGTGGCTGGTGCAATTGAATAATTGGTGGATGTCAGGGAAAATAATCTCGCTAGTGCGCCAGGGCTTTGCATAATGGTATTTAGTTACCGGTTAATGTATTAAGCAATTAGAAACAATATATGACATGATAATAAGATATATAGATCCTAAAGTATGTGGATGAGTTGTATATTGGAATTGATGAAAGAAAAGAGTGATAAGTGAGTTTGAGCATGAGGTGAGAAGAAAGTATGCATAAGAAAATAGGAATAGAAGTGGCGGGGTTTTTGTGGAGAGTGAATGGTTGTAGGTTCGCTGGATCCAAGGGATGAAACCAACTTATGACACGAGATATCGTAACAACGTTGAGGTGTTATCGAAAGATTCTTATTGATAGTACTGGGGATGCATTCTCTATACTGCGACGAGCTCTTACTTATAAGGTACTTACGCCGAATCGTTTCTGATTCTACTGAACTTTATACTGTTTTACCGGAGAATATAAGTAAGCACCTCACTCCAGATCTAGGGATAAAGGAGGTTGAATGAAGAAGACTGATTATTATAATATAATATAATAGATATATATATATATATAATATAGAAGTAAGATAATAAAATATAAATATATAAAGATAATGAATATATATAATTATAAAAAGAGAAGAAAATAAAAATATATGAAAGTTAACATATATATAGGTATAGATATATATATATATAAAATAAGTAATAAATTATAAGATGAGAATATGAAACATATAGTAAAATATATAATTATATATATAAAATACTGCAAATATATTAAAGTTTAAATTTGTATAGTAAATAAGAACTATGAAGTATGTAGGATATTCTATTAAGATATTAACGTGCGAATTGGCGTAAGGTTGAAACAAAGAAGTTAAAAATTCTGATTTTGAAAGATCTGTTACAGAATTTGAACTAGTTAGATCAGTGCATTAATTTTATTATGGATAGAAGAGATGATATTGCAAATATGTGGAGTAAATTGATATGAATATTGAATGTTGATCATGAATTGAAGACTTGTTTTTTGGAATAAATTTATAAAATTTATTGTTAGATGGATATTAAATTTTCTTCTCTCTGAAATGAGCAATGTAGTTGTAGAGAAAAATAAAAGAGGGTAATAAGAGACGTACCAGATAGGATAATGTCAGGTCATCGAAAAGTCGCAAACATAGGGAGTGTGTTCACCCAGAGGAGAGGTCAATAGTATCGGGATTAACCTATACCTACTAAAGTCATTGAAAATATATATATATATATATATATATATATACTATATATATATATAAATTATATATATATATATATATATATATATATATATATATATATATATATATATATATATATTATATATATATACCAGAACCCGATAACTAACACAGGCCCACGCCAAAAACAAAAGCAAACCTGAATTTATATTATTCTAATTATATACTATATATATATAGTATATTAGTGATGGGACGATCAAGAATTTTTGACGGTGATGATTAATCGAAAAACAATATTTTAAAATTTTTTATTATTTTAATAAGTTTAACAATTTTATAAAAGGTAAGAATTAAGTTGTGTTTACTTCATTCTTTATTAAGCGTGTAAATGCATCGAGAACCACATTAATACATTAGAAGTTTTCCTGTTATTCATTAACATCTTTGTTGTTTCTATTCTATAATTATAATAATAATAATAATAATAATAATTTCTCTTGATTAATAAATAATGATTTATTTAATATTAAAATTATATATATATTATATATATAATATATATATATTATATATTATATATATAATATATATATATATATATATATATTATATATATATATATATATTATATATATATATATAATTATAGATATATATATATATCTTCTTCTTTCTTTCAACTTCCTCTTTGCCCCAAGATTGGGGTAAGGTGCTGTACAAGCATCTGAAAAGAAAAGCAGTAGGAGACATGACAAACGTCGAAAAGGAAGCCCAGAGCCTTACCGCTCCCTCTGTACCTTTAATTAGTGAGAGTCGTCACAGACAGAATCCACCCTAGGCATCATGGGACGCGACGGACCCTCACTATGGTTAAATCGTCAAGTTGTAAGGGTTCATTGCCCCTGGCCCAGTGGGCCCACAACCATGCCCCCATACAAAACCCCGCCATTCTCTCTATCATGCACCTTTATTCTCGCCTCTGCCAAACTCACATTTCTCTCCTTTCAGACATTCGTTCACCGACTCAATCCACTTTCTCTTCGGTCTCCGAGCCGGTCAGTTCCCAACACACTCCCCACTATACATCCGCTTAACCAACATTCATTCATTCCTTTCCACATGACCAAATACCATCTCAACATACTTTCATTTATTTCTCATTTACCCCTTCTTCACACCGACACCACTCTCTAATACGTTCATTCCTCTCTTTATTAATTCTTCTCACACCTAGCACACCCCTAAAGATAGTCCATCTGAACACATTGAACTTTAGATCTAATTCTTATTCCAGACCATAGTTCTCACTTACCATACAATAACACAGTAACAAATACCCTATGTAAGACCCTAGCACTCAAGACGGTTAGTCCCTTTGCATTCACCAACGATTTAATTGCACCAGCACCTTCCTGCTTACACTTTCCTACTACACTCTGCATCGTCCGTTCCCTTCCATCCACATATACCCTAAATATTTAAACTCAGACACTTGTTCTTTTGCTCACCATCCAAACATACTCTCACACTTGAGGAGTGTCCTCATTCACAAAACCATAACCTTACTTCTTATCCAGTTTTAGCTTATCAAGGCCCCCTCCTTTCACCACCCTGCAATCTCTCTATCAATTCTTCTCAAACTCTCTTCAGATTGTCGCCACACAGAACCCAAATCATGCCGCATATAATAGGTAGGGCACCCTCACTCAACTCCATTCTCGCACTCATCTCTAACACCATTTCCTTTGCCCATCCCCACCTCTAAATTCTTTCATAACCCCATCCATATACAAATTGATAACCAAGGAGACATAACAAACCCTGTCTTACTCCGCTATTAATCCTAACCAATTCACCATTGACACCATTGTATTCTACCCCCCCCAAAAACCCGGCTCTTTTTCTCTCCCCCCCCCCACCCACGACATATCCGACTCACTACCAATAACTTCTGCAAATCACATCAGAAGGCCTACCGACCGACACCATATAATCACTACACAAACCTGCAAACGCGGCTCCCTATTAACTACTATATCACTGCCTGTTGGCTAAAAAAAATCATCAGAACCTAAATACAGATTCTTCTCTCTTCTCCCCTCATTTTTCTCAATCATTTTTATTCAATGTAAAGATTTGATCACCAACTCCATCTAACAACTCCTAAGCCGCACCCTGTGTTCATATCAACCAATCAGTCACCTCCAGTCACTCGACGCACTCTTTTCGACCAGAAAAATAACCAGAGCACTTATATCACTTACGCAGTACAACACTCCAATAAACATAGTCTCTCCCTATAATTTCTAACACAAGATTCCCTTTTCTCACCTTACCTAACTCAATAATACAAGGGGATATATCTCTTACCGCTCCTCCATCCAAGTTCCCCTTAGAAACCAAAGATACCACCTCAATAAAAAGCGCACTGTATTACACAACTTCCCAAATCAATCAATCACCATCTCGCGTCCGCTTCCTGATCATCCAGTTCATCATAGATAATGTTCAATCCCAAGCACTATACCTGCAGATTTACAAAATATCTTAAACCCTTTCTCAACACCCTATACCCCATATAAACCTCAAAAAAACTCACTGACTAATAACACTATCCCAAACATAGCCACTTTCCTTCCTCATAGAGCACATCAACACACCGCACACATTCACAACATAAGCCACCTCTCATTACTGTTAATATGGCAGATTTTCGAAGAGTGTTCTTCCACAACTCCCGCTCACATCATTTCATCAGTTTACAAAAAACACCATCCCTGATTCATGGTTTCTAAGCAGATCCCTCAAGATCTTTCATTCTAACCATTTCGCACTTATATACCAGAAGAGTTCCTCATTTCCTAGCTACTGTCACTCCATTACATACTCATATAACAAATGTTCAAATTTACCTCTGATAACTTTCTCCTACGCCATATAACCTTATATAGTATTTCTCCCCTACACATCCTTATATAATCCCAAGAGCATCTTTCTTTTGAATCTTCATTATTTGAGTGGTTTTTAGTACATTCAACGACGACTTCTTTATTTACTTTTAAGCCGCTTTCAACTCACCTCTTCGATCTCCACACACAATTGACTTAGTTAAATTCCTACTTGCCTTACTATTAGGACATCCACAGTCACTTCCTAAATTGACAACTCACACTAACAATTACGCTTCTGGTCATTTGCCCCAGATTGCTCCCAGTACTCAACTATAAGTTCAACATTCAAACCGTTTGTCCTAGCGAGCGCTCTTTAACATATAAATATCCTATATTATCTTGCACACTTAACTCCTCACTCTTAATTTTACCTACTCCTTTCGTATCACCTCATCAATACCTCACCCAAGCCACCCCACAATTGGATGATTTACATAGGAACAATCATAAATAGATATGCCGAGAATAAATCCCCAATTCGAGAACTAAAAGCCCAGCTAACCTGATTTCAACAATTACGGAAAACATAACTTAAACATCCTCCTATCATTCACAACTTCTAAAATCAACATACTTTTCACTTCGATACCGATATATATATACATAAAAAACCCAATCTCAAGAATATAACTAATCGGGAAAACTCTTCGCTCGTTATAAAAGAAAGTATTACTTACACAACGATATCCCTCCGCAAAACTCACACAGGACAACTCAGATAATCACTTTCCTACCAATGCTCCTAATTCTCTTCTTACCACTTGAACGACCCCAAACACCACTAATGGAAATATAATCCACTACTTTTAATTGGAAATCCACCATAATCCAACCAGTACGTCAGGTACCCCACAAACTTATCAATACTGCAAGCTACCATATAACGCCCACTCCAGAGAACATCATTCCGCATTATCCATGAAAAAAAAAATCATATTACACTATTATATATATTATATATATATAAGTTAGTATATATAATATATAATATATATATAAATTAAGTAAAAACTAATATATATAAACTATAATAATATATACTATACAACAATATATATAAAAAGGTAAATTATCAGTACTCAGAGTATACTCTAACATTAAGTATAACGGATATAATAAAATAACTCACTAAAATAATATGAAATACGGTACATAGAATACACTAACTACTCTCAATAATATTATATTATAACAAGGGAACGGATGATGACAGGATAGTAGTTAGACGAAGTTGTGATATGACAGGAAGTGTGGGTAGTGGACCAATATTATAATGTCCGTGCATGTAAAGGGACTGAAAGTCTTAAGAATATGCGCTAGGGTCTAACATGGAAGTATGTTGTTACCTGTGTTAATGATATGGTAGTGAGACTTGTTCACCTGGCAAATAGCCGTGATAGATCTAAACAATTCCATGCTCGTTATATACGAATGGGGACAATCTTAAAGAGCGATATTAGGCGTGACAAAGAATTCGCACTAAATGGTGAGAGTAAAGAACGTATTCAGAGAAGTTATGTGGTGTCGAAAGAATCGAGGATAAATGAAAGAAGGAATAAAAAAAAAAGTACTGATTGACGATGGTTATGGCTAATGGTTGGGGAAAAGGAAATGAAAAATGAGGATAAGTCAAGATTGGATTAAGGGATGTATAGTATGTTGAGTCGTGTATTTGGAATCGAAACCGGCTGGAGACGTATCTGAAGGAAAAAACGTGGATGAGTCATCTAAAGAATGCTGCGCACGCGAGAGAAATGTAAGAATATTCGGGCAGAGGCTAGAAGAAAGATGCATCAATAGGAGTGAATGGCGGGGGTTTTGCGAAGCGAGAAATGGTTCGTAGGGCCTCTTGAATCCAGCAGGGGAATGAAACCCCATATTGAGAGTTCGTTACTACGGGCCGTGGTGTACGTGAAATCTAACAGGTTGTCGCATTTTTATGAGAGAAAAATAACTGGCAAGAAGTTCTTTGACGTTGGAAGTATAAAGAAGAGAGATATGGGGAACGGTAAAAGGGGAACTCTCTTTTCGGCTTGCGTCATGTTTTGCGTACTACTATTCTGTTACCACGGTGAATTCATGCTACGACACACTTAACACCGCCATCCTAGGAAATAGGAAGGCGGGCTAAGAGTAGAAAGAGAAAAACTGATAATAATAACAAACTTAAATAGTAATTTATATGAATAAATTGTATTATATTTAAATACTCAAACAAACTAAATACGACGGAAAAAAATAAAAATACCAATATATATAAATATACAAGATAGATGACAACTAGGATAAAAAACAATATATAAATAATAAACATAAAAATATACAAAAATACAAATAAACAAATATACACATATAGAGCATAATAAAAAAATAATAATAAGTACCAATACATTATATATATATTATATATATATTATAGTAAAGTGGAAGTAGATCCAATTCTACATGAAGCAGTTGTTAATCCAAAGGAAGGATATAAAGAATTTTTAAGGTGGGATGAAATCTTCTCTCGTCTCCTGGGGAAAATGGCCCCTGCTGTTAGAATTACCAGGGAAGGTCAAGTGCCAATAATTAAGAAGGGTAAATTAGAACCCATCGAAATTGCAATTGCCAAAAGGACTGGGAACAAAAAGGTTCGTTATGGAGTATTATTCGCTCTATATTTTAGCTCTGCGTAAAAAAAAAAAAAAAGATGGCTCAGTATTTTTTTAGTATTTATTTTATTTGATTTTACTTTATTATTACATTTTCTTCAATAGTGAAGTAACAGGGTTGTATTTTCTGTTTTATCACTATGAAATGACTAATTATAGGTAACCTTGATATACAACGTTGGAACATTTGGAATCGACGAGAATGAGTTTGCTCATCAAATCCAAGTGGGAGTTGCAACGAGCACGAGTGTTGGCCCTGCGGAAAATAAACCCCAAGGAATGACACAAGTTCTTGTGCAAGGAAATCAGGTCTTGTTCATAGGCAAATTACTTTTAGGTTTGTTTATATATTTTCTAAATTTTTGCCTATTTGTAAACCTAGTTTGCATTTATCCTATCCTGTTTTGAGGTGATCTTTTCGTTACACGCGTCAATCATTCATTAAAATCTTTAAATTATATTGTATTAGACTTTGTATATAAATTCTTACTGTCATGTATACCGTGTACTCGAAGGCTAGTATTGTATGAGGACCCATTATTTAATTTATAAACACATTAACAACGAGCACGATCCTTTTCATGTTATTTCTATGTTCATTTAAAGAAACAACAGCATGAGCATTAATTATCATTATTAAATTATTCTTCTCGATGACATGTTGTTCAATTGTTTTTCTTCGACCTGGCTTCCAAGTCGATAGATTCTTATCAACCTTCCAGTTCTCATAACGTACAAGTTAATATATTCCCATGAAACTTCCAGGTTTTAACATTCTTATCCGTTTCCGCAGAGAACCAGCTTACATTCGGTATAGCCTCATATCACTTATGTTAGTTGTATACTTCCAAAGCATCTATATTTTATTTTCTTTCATTTTTTTTGCAAGGTACCATCCAGCAATTTTTCATTTGCTTAAAATTGGAAGAATGACTCGAGTACAATAGCTAGGAATATAGTTTCATTTCCTTTAACACACGTTTGAAATTGCTTTTAGATCAGCAGTTGTGATCTTTCATCCCTGCCTGAACCATTGTCAGAAATACACTGGTTATGTTCTTATATTTTCATATAAAAACTCGTACTTAAGAAACAACTGATTCCTATTATTTATTTATTTTACCAACAGATACTTACAAATTGCCGAGAAAATATATCAAAGGATTGGAACTTGCGCAAAAGAAAAAAAAATAACTTTTACCATGAAATAAATTTTTTATTTTTAATTCTTTTTTGTTAATTTCCTCTAAACTGAAAGGTAACAAAAAATTTACAAATTGGAATCAGTTATGAAAATGGTTGACAATCTAAAGCTCAATATGGTTACAATTAGTTTGTAATTGGGTAATTACAGTTACTTTTATAAGGTTCAAAGTAAAGGATAATGTGTGAAGAATTTGAGAAGCAAATATTTAAATTTTGTATGTTTATGGTTTACTGTGAGAAAAATTGCATGTGCTCCTCTTTTTTTTTATTTACTAATATTTCTAATGTTAAAGTAAAAGGAGGAAGTGTTCATTGCTTTATTTCACGAATATTATTTTTTTTTTCTAATATTTAGGCAGAGGTTGCAAGGTTTTTGCTTTAAGAAAATTTCATGAATGAAAAAAGGAAGGTTAATCACTATTTCTCTTTTTTAAAGTTTTTTTTTTTTTTTTGTTACATTCTCCAAATTTAAGATTTGCATCCATCGTGTGTGAGCGACATTCCCATTACAATAGGCAGATCTCGTAAGGAACATCTGTACTCCGCATAACCAAAGCCCAAAATTAAACTACAAATACATTAATGTTCAAACCCTTTAGGAAACTGAAAAAGATTTATTAAAATTTTAATAATGTTTCAAAAACTTTGTACTTTAAACCAATGGAAACTGAAATCCTGTTAATAGAAAAAGGTTTCTGAAAGCAATTTTTTCAGGTTATAGTAATGTGCGAGTGTTAAGCGTCCCATCTTCTTCTCGCATCTTTTTGTTCTCGACACATACAAACGTATTAAGTTGCAATATTTATTTAGAAAGCACCTTATTACTACTATAATTAGGAAGTTAACAGTTCTACATCGGTTTAATGATATTTTTGCGCACGTGATATTGGGTAACAGTTATCTTATAAGATCATTACAATTTAATCATCTTGGTGAATACAGGAGTCTTGTATTTTAAGTTTTTAAGGGTAATAAAGAACATTATATTCAAAATTTATTAATGTAATAACAATAACATTATAAACGGAATGTCTTTTTCTGACTACAAATCCAAAAAGTTTGAAAATTATATACATAAAAAATTGTGGTGATAGTTCCATCAGTAATAAAGCTCTCTATTTAATTATGGCATTGGTGAGTAGCCAGTCCACAAACTAAGAATAACGAGCAGTTTTTCAATGTTTTGGCATATCAACAATTTGAGGACGTATAGGGAAAGAATCTGAACCCACGTCGTTTTAGAAATACTACTATCATCATTGTTTTTGTTAAGGCTTCCTTTATTTTATCTCTTTTTTTTAAACCCATCGATAAAATACAACTTATTATTAATTCTGCCGCTTTTGGAAAAGGGCTCTAATGGTAGCAACCAGAAAAAAAAACTGCACATACGCCCCCGGAACCTTCACTTTGTTAAGTATTTTCTCTGTCTTACCATCCCGTAATGTCATCTTCCTAAAGCTATACTCTGTCAATACCTTTATTATCTAAATTGCATCCTTTCCAAAATAGATAAATTCTAATGTTTATTTCATACTCATCATCTTTCTCAAGTCTAACCCAATCTTTAAATTACGTTTATATAAGCCCCAAACATTATTATCCACGTTACCCTTTTCCCGAGTTTGAGAGACTATAATGATTGCACATTAAATAATAAAGAGTTTTAACTAATTTCTAACAAAACTACTTTCCTTGCTTGTGGTCAAGCATTCTTTGCGACATTCATATTTCCTTTCAAATAATAAATAAACGAACGTTAGTCACTTCTAGAAAAAAATTACAACATTTATATTTTAAATACTAAACTTACAATTGTAAATAAATGATTAAAAAAACATTTGAATATATAAATAATAAATAAATGGGTTTCATTTAATGATAAATTTATATTAATTTAAAAACTCATTTTCTTCATTCATTCGTGTCTCATCAATTTATCATAAAAATAATAAAATAAACTAATAAAATAAACTATAAATTCACCACAAGTTTTAAAAATATATTTAAAAGCATAGCTAAATGTTAGCTGTGTGTGTCTTTGAGGTCATGTTTTAGTCTTTTAAAAGTTAATCAAACGATTTGAAACGTTTTCCAAAAATTCTTATAAAAATAATAATTTTATCAATAATTAATGACTAAATTATTCAATTTCTAAAGATGAAATCTAAATAATAATAACAGAAAACAGTTTCCAATATATTCCTTTCATAACATTGAATAAAAAATCTAATATACTTGTTTCATATATAATATAAAAAAAAAAATCCTAGGAATCGCACACAAGGTGAATGGATCTCAATTTTTATTACAAGAATTTTTCCTTTATGAAAAAAAGTTAACTACGCTTGTGTAAAAGACTTCAATTAATGCGCTTATCCAATTTGTACCAGTGTCCAGTATGAAATAAAAAATTTGATCACACCAGTTAAAGTGAATTAATTTAATTTGCAACGGAAACTTTTTATAATTATGAATTCCACATATATATATATATATAATGTTTATAACTTTTAACACCTGAGTATGGTTAAAGGTTTGTAAATTGGATTTTACGCGTGCGTCAAGTGTAACTTGCACGGATAAGGTTATTACGTTAATTTTATATCTCACTTTACATCTCTTAATATAGGTTAGATTGTAGTTATTTATAGTATTAATATTTATATTTATGTATGGTACGTCAGCTGATATTTGTATAGTTTCATGAGTTTAAAATTATTAAGCTTACATTTCTACTACAGTTAAATTAATACTATATATAATATAATGAATAGTATATGATATACTTTGTATATATATTGTATAATCATATATGTATATATATATATATATTATATTATATATATATATATATATATATATGTGTGTGTGTGTGTGTGTGTATGCGGTAGCTAGGTTGGGGGCCCACTACCACTTATCTTTGCCCTAGAAATCTATATGCATCCCTCGGACCTAGTCGTGACCGCCGTAAGCCACCTTGTATCTTTCAGCGAAACTGTATGAAATGTCTGGGTACATGAAATGTTAAGAGGAATAAATAGCGCGGAGAGAGGTCATGAATGTATTTTGAAAGGGTAAATTTGATTTGCTTGCTGTGACAAACAAAGATGAAAGGAAGCAATGAAGACGAGTGGTGTGGGGTGAAATGTGTGTGTGTGTGTGCTGGACTGAAGTGGGGAAGAGAAAGTGTTGCGATTCTGATAGATGATTTGTGGCACAGAGCTATGATGGGTATTTTTTGTACGAGTACTAAAATGCTATTGGTTATATCCAAGTTTTAGTTCAAGTTGTGTATGGTTGTAACAATGGTCCATCTAATGATGATGTTGAAAAGGTGAGACTTTCTGAGACAATCTGAATGATGTTTTGGATGGGGTGAGTAGGGGTTTCGGATTTATTGTGTTGGGCGACTTCAATGGTTGTATAGGTAACCGAAAGGAGGATGGTGTAACAGGTACATTTGGGGTTGCGGAAGAAAATGAGAATGGTAGCAAGGTCATTGATTTCTGTGAGGAGAGAAGTGTGTGTGTGTAAGTAGTACATTCTTCAAACAAAAGAATATCCACAAGTGTACAAGAGTTGGTGTAGGTAGAGATAGTATAGAAGTGGAAGGTATGACTGATTTTGTATTGGTGAAGATGTTGGAGTATGTGATGGATGTTAAATCAGTGAGGGCTTTGGGGATGGAAATATCAGATCATTACGTTATTTTGTGTAAAATTAATGTTAGTGGGAGCATGGATGGAGATGAAAGTAAAAAGGTAGGGGATGATGAGAATTAAGAGTGAGTAGTTAAGTGAACAGGATTATAAAGAAAAATATGTGAGAGCACAAATAGATAAGTCAGTTGAATGTGAATGAGATGAAACTGAACAAATCTGGACCCAAATGAAGAGAAAGCGTTTGTTAATAGTGCAAGAGAAGTATGTGGGTGCGGTAAAGTTGGAAGTAAGAATGTCAATAGGAAGTGGTGAAATGAAGAAGTGTTGCAAGCGGTTAAAAGTAAAAAAAAAAAAAGGAGTTGTTGAATGTGCTAAAAGCCAATAATGAGGTTTCGAAAGAATGGTGTATAGAAACATATAGAGGAAAGGAGGAAGACTAAAAGTTAAGTTGCATAGGTAGAAAAATATTGGTAAATGAACAGTTTGGAAGGAGGATGAAAGATTACAAGGGAAGAGGAAGCTGTTTTGGAAAGCAGAACGAAAGGGTAAGAGAATAAGGGGAATCTTCATAGAATGATGAATAAGAATGGTACTCTAGTGACTGAACATGAACGTGAGTGTGGAGGGAACAATTCGAAAATCTGCACAGTTGGCAGTAATGAAGAGGCGATACTGAGTGTGTGTGGGTTTGATAGTGTAAGAAAAAGTAGGTGTTTGGGGATGATTTGTAGGTAATAGGCAGAGTAATAAAGTTGAAGAATGGTAAATCAGAAGGTATAGATGGAATTACCGATGAAATAATCAAGAATGGAGGAGAGTTTGTGATTAACTGAATATGGAAGTTGTGTAACAAAGCGTTTATGAAGGGTATAGTTTCGAAGGATTGGAGGAGAGTAGTAATAGTTAGTACCCATATATAAAGGTAACGGAGATAAGGAGACTGTAGGAACTATAGGGGAATTAATTTATCGAGTGTTGTAGGGAAGATATATGCTGGTATTTTGCTTGAAAGAGTGCATCGAAGGACTGATTGGCGAAGAACAAGGTGCATTTAGAAGTGGTAGAGGATATGTAGATCAATTTTTCACATCGAAACACACGAAAGAAGAAGAATAAATTGCATTTAGGTTTTATGGACAGCATCAGGTGTATGACAGGATAAATAAGGAAGCTCTGTGGCAGGTGTTAGTGATAGGCTTTACATAATTATGGAACCAGACGTATTGAGTAAAGTGTCGATAGTGAAGTGGTGTGAATGAATTAAAAATACAGTTAAAAGTAATTGGTTAGTATTAATAGTGGAGGAGTTGGAGATGTGAGTGCAACAGACTAAACTTATTTAATTTGTATTATTTAAATGGGGTAATTGAAAGAATTAATGAGAAGTAGGAGTGGTACGGGAAGGTGTTAGAATGATGGAGAATTGAAGAGAGTGGAGGATGCATTGTTTATTGTACGCGGATGACTTGGTTTTGTGTGGCGAATCCGAAGATAGTTTGAGAGGATTGGAAGAGAGGCATTTGGCAGAGTGGTATAAATATGATGAGAAAAAGTTCAAGCTAAACATTTAAGTAAGAGAAAGGATATGGTAGTGACGTGAGCGAGGAGTCCACGGTGTGAGTCATGCTGGATGAGTGAGCCACTTCGGAACAAGTACCCTAGTTATGAATATTTCAGGATTATATGCTGGATGAAAAGGGAACGGATGATGCAGTGCAGTAGAAAAGTTTTGAGTAATAGGAAGGTGGCTGATGCAGTTAAATCCTTTTTGGATCCAAAGGGACTAAGTCTTGAGTGCACTTGGGTTTTATATGAGGCTATGTTGTTGCCTGTATTAATGTATAGTAGTGAAACTATGGTATAGAAAAAGAGGTATAGACTTAAGGTACAATCTGTTTAGATAGACAATTTAAGAATTGATAAAATGAGGAATGATTGCATTAGGGAGTAGTGTGGTGTGAGGAAAGGCGTAAATTAGAGGATAAACGAGTGTATTAGGATGGTTTGGTCAAATGAAAAGGATGGGTGATAGTCGGTCGGTTAAGCTGTTGTATAGTGGTGAGTGTGCTGGGAATCGACCAGCTGAGAGACCAAAGAAAAAGTGGATTAAGTCAGTAAATAAGGAATATCTGAAAGAAAGAAGTGTTGTTTAGTTTAGGCCAGCGCGAGAAAAAAAATTATTACACAATAGGATTGAATGACGTAGTTTTCTGAGGCGATGAACCCCACATTGACGAGATACCACAGTGGGGGTCCTTTGAGGTCTTGTGAAGCCCTAGGGTGGATTTTTTTTCACTTTGATGAGCTCTCACTTAAGGGTATGGCGGGGGCGGGGATGGTAGGTGAGGGCCTTCCTTTCTTTCCACTTACATCATGCTCTTCTACTTAACTATTCCACTTTCCATATATATATATATATATAATATATTATATATATATATATATAATATATATATATATATATATATATAGTTATATATATATATATATATATATCTATATTATGATATATAGATATATATATTATATTATATATTATAATATATATTATATAGGAATCAAACTACGCTTTTAACGGCTTTATCCTCATATTAGAGAGGTAACACAGGTGGGGACCACAGGAAATCGAACTTATGGCCCAAACCAGGCGCCACAGAAGACATGTCGCAGTCGAGTTTTTAATTCTTGCCCCCCAGGTTAATAATAGTATTATATATATATAATATATACAATATAGTATATAATATTATATATTATACTATATTATATATAAATATATATATATATATATATATTATATATTATAATATATATATATATATTGAATTTACTGCATGCTACTTTCCTCTGATATTTTGAAACTGGAAAAAGTTTTTAGAAAACCCAGGAGTATTAAGTTGTATTGTAATTTCACTAACTTCAATCACTTAGCCTTAATTATTAGCCAGTTTCTC
>JABUQX010023329.1:35000-40912 GCA_015478945.1 Trachelipus rathkii | reverse complement strand
GTACTTCGTTCGAATCAGTTTGGGTGTTTAACCGTTTGGGATACGGCATGGAAATAGTTCTATTCACCCTCCTCCATTTATTTTCCTCCCATGGTGATATCGCTTTAATGTGTGACGTATCCACTCCTTACCCTAGGCTATTCGTTCCTAAGCCTATCAGGTAGAATATTTAATGAGCATCTTAGTAAGTCCCATCCAGGCGTGAAAGCTTGCATTCATTTAATATGTTTAACTAAATATGAACTAAATATGGTTCGTATATTTGCAAGTGGTCTCAAATGTGACGTAAATGTCAAACTTCCAAAATACAAAGGCACACCTTCATTAAGAAGACTCGAACCTTTACCGCTTGTTTCCCCTGGCAGTTCTTTCTCCTTTCAATTTCTTAGATGCTTGGGAGATGTTCATGAAATGGGATGACTGGAAGTTTTTCATTTTCGTATCATACGCATGTACGTTCTCTCAGTTTCAGTCTCTCATTAGCTGTCGGATAGGGAGGTGTTAGTTGCACTTTCGCTCTCGGTTTAAGCTTTTATTAGCTTTTGAACTATCAACTTATGTATACTTTTCTAATCAACTCTACGGTTCTTCTATCCTTAATCTTAACAGTTAATACTTATTTGGTTAGTAGTGTGGGTGTGGCGGGTAGGTAGCTTTATCAGATTTAAATAAATGGTGTGTTGTAGAAAGAGTGGTTTGGTATAATTTGGGTATGGATGAACTTGCGATGAGTAAATGAGCGAAGATCAAGAAGACGTCAAGGCTGATGGAGAAAGAAGGTGGAGATGTTATTGCGGCTGACCTGGAGAGCGCCAGTAGAACCAGCAGCAACGGGACGAACATGGAACGGCGGGCTGCTGCTCAGCAATCTGTGATGTAGGTGTGTTGATTACACACCGGGTCCAGGGTCAACAAAGATCAATAAGTACAAAACTGCTCTAGTAATATAGGTGTGGCTGCAGGCCAAATCGACAGACAGCCTGTCAGACTTTCAACATTGAGGAAGGTATCATTGATCTCTTGTTGAGGTTCAAAACTGCAATGCCGTCCAGCGTCTGCAGTGGAGCGGTTGTTCTCCCTTTGCAGGATATCTACAGAGCAAGAGGGTTCATTGTGTAGATGAAACTTTAACAGCATGGCATGTTTTATGAAAGGAACCGTGCTGCACAACTGAATTGATAAGTCCTTTAAACTGTTTTATCTTACTTTGTAATAAGATAAAATAGTTACACATGGTAACATAAAACTATTTTTACTACACCTGTAGTAAAATCAAATAGTCTAAAGGAATTATCCATAAATGAAAGGTTAACCAAAATTTTATTTACGTAAAATAAAAATTTGGTCTCGATTTTTTATTTAAAATATCAATATCGCTATCGCAAGTTCGGAATTTAGGATTTATAGATTTATCAGTTATTGCCTTATCGGCTATAAATTTATCGCTAGTTATCGAATATCGGTTATCGATGATAAGGTTTTCGTTACTAATTTATGGTTATCGTGGTAATTTTTTTCGTTATTGTGCCCACCTATGATTATTTCTGATCGTGATCCCAATTTGATTATGAGTACTTCATGAAATTATCTCATCTCATAGATTTCATCTACTGAGAACCTTCGTTAAATATCCCCAATCTAACGGTCTAATAGAGCAATTTCACAGAGCTTTAAAAGCAGCTGTTGTTGAGAGAAAGGATAGCAGATTTATTATCTCTTTCCATAGTTCTTCTCAGTCTTCGATGCATCCGTGACGATTCCGATTATTCTCCTTTACAGGCTGTAACTTGTAAACCTAATGTAAGTCCCTCCGATCTCTTTGTTACACCTTCTTCCAAACAGGATTTTGAAGCTTTTATAGAGATTATTACACACTTGAAGGAGATTTATTTTCTCCCACTTCCACCTTTACATAATGTCCACGATGATTCCAGTATTTCTGAGGATTTGGAAACATACTCCTATGTATATTTTTGCATCGGTCATATTAAACAACTTTTGAAGCCACCTATACAGGTCCATTCTTGTTTCTCGGCTGTCCTATCAATATTTTAACTCAACTGTCTAGCAGTAAATCTGATATGATACCCTTTGACAGCTTAAAATCTTCTTATATATCCACAGCTCCGAGGTTAGGTATGGCTTTTTCAAGTGTGCTCCTCCCTCTAGTTTTACCATTGGACGAAACATTTTTCTTACCTTCAGAATTTTCTGTACGTTCAGAGTCTTCGTTTCAGCACGTAGCTTCTTCTTCTTTTCTTCTTCTAACGCTGCCACCTACCCGATCTGTTGTCCTTCCGAAGCTGATTACGTCTAATCCTAAAGTTCCTGAAGATGTTATCGGTATCATATTTCTTTTTCCCCGAAACCTTCTGTTCGTTACTTTTAAATTCGTTTTGCATTTAAAAGGGGTGAAGTTCTTAGAGTGCCTTCCATCAGTTTAGAAATCTATGATAAAATAGAATATTTTACAGCAAATTATCCTGCCAAGTATACGAAGGACATGAAACTAATCATTCGTACTTGTGGTGCTAAAACCAGTCTGAAAAACCAGCGAGAGAGTGAAAAGTTTTTGCAATGCTACGTGTCGTCTAATTCAGGTTCTATCAAATCCACAGGTTAAGTAAATCTATTAAATAATAACTGAGCATACGTTAACCATTTATTAAAAAGTAAGTCTCTAAATATAATATATATATATATATATATATATATATATATATATATATATATATACATATATGCATATATATATATATATATATATATATATTTATATATATATATGTAGACTTCAAATATATTTATATATATATATATATATATATATATATATATATATATATATATATATATATATATATATATATATATATATATATATATATTTTTAATATATCAAATATATATATATATATATATATATATATATATATACTATATATATATATATATATATATATATATATATATATATATATATATATATATATATATATATATAAATGAAAGGTTTCCTAATTCATGAAAGTTGTTTTGGTTAATAAGGGTGAATAAAACTATAGAAATGAATGTTTGAGATGCAGTTATTATGCTTCTCAATTGTAAGGTAATCTTGCAATAATTCTTGTAGGCGCTCCGGTCCCACCTTTGATGTTCATCGGCATCACCATCAACCGAGCCCCTTGAGGAGGAAGTTTCTGTAATAGGAAAAATATTTAACACAAAGATTATATTAAAAATAAAAATTAGTTAATATTTCATTCTCCCTATTCATAAGTGAATTCTCAAAAATTTAACCCAT
This sequence comes from Trachelipus rathkii, assembly GCA_015478945.1. Lineage (NCBI taxonomy): Eukaryota > Metazoa > Arthropoda > Malacostraca > Isopoda > Trachelipodidae > Trachelipus > Trachelipus rathkii. The sequence goes on along the minus strand of JABUQX010023329.1, from coordinate 37,608 downwards.
TTATTTTTCTACTCGAAATAACCTTCCATACACCTATAACATCTTTCCTTTCCAACAATCTCATCTTTTTTCTATCCACCTCTCTAACCCCAGACTTAACTGCTATGCTCAATTTTACATGCACTCCACTGGAAGTGTGTGGAACACACTCCTTTAATTGTTTTCCTAATTTCCTTTGATTGCACATTTTGTATTTTCAAATCAGCATTGAGGAGTTGGAGCAGGAGCAAAAAAAGTTTTGAATAGTGCCGGAGCCGGAGCCGGAGTAAAAATTTTCTTGGATCGAGCCGATGCCAGAGGCGGATAAAAAAATTATAAAATAATAATGCAAAAATCGTTCAAAGGAAGAAATAAAGTTATAGTCGTATAATTTTAAAACGATAGAATCAAGGCCGGAGTCACCTTCGCACTGCTGCTTTTAAACTCTATTTATCGGGGTATGTTGGCTTTGTCCTTAACCACCAGAGTAGGCCATATGATATATATATATATATATATATATATATATATATATATATATATATATATATATATATATATATATATATATATATATATATATATATATATATATATATATATATATATATGTGTTTATAAAAAATATATATATATATATATATATATATATATATATATATATATATATATATATATATATATATATATATATATACTATATATATATATATATATATATATATATATATATATATATATATATATATATATATATATATATATATATACATACGTGAAGTGAAAGGTACTTTACAAACAAAAAATTAAAAAAAAAAAAAAAGTAAAAATGGGGGAAAAATCAGTATTTAAGAAGGTCGTGTTAAGGGGTCGTCTCACCCATTCGACCGTCGTGAAATCGACTCTTAGCATGAGACAACTTGAAGTTTTTACTCAGAGAAGCATTTTCCCACAATCAAAGCTTGATAAAAAAAAAAAAGTTTGAATTGTTTGAAATCTCTCGCGAAATCGGACTTTCTGTGCGTATAATATTTTCGAACAATCAAGATTTAATAAAAACCTCAAATATTCAGTGAAATCGGACTTTCTCTGAGAGTAACATTTTGAAACAATCAAGGGTGGTTAAAAACAACAAATAAAAAGGTTGATTTTTTTAATTCCATTGGAAAGGGACTTTCTGTGAGTATAATACAGTAGTATGTGAGGAATGGCTTGGATTTGAGAGAGCGTGTTCTGTTGGTTGCTCATTTTAGGACGCCGGAGTCGGAGTCGGAGTCGGAGTCGGAGTCGTCAGACTTTAGGTGGAGTTGGAGTTGGGATCGGAGCAAGGAAAATATTGGGATGGAGCCGAATGCGAATAAAAAAATTGACTTTTTTACAATAAAATTAAAGGTTTACAATCTGAGCCGAACCCGGAACAGCATAATTTTAAAATAATGGAGCAGGAGTCGGAGCCAGACCGGAGTTGTAGCAGGCAAAAAATATTACTGGCCCCGAATCTGTGGCTCAAATTAAAAGAAACTCACAACTAGATATTATGAACAATTCGTCACACCTTTTTACTAAATTACTTTTACGCTACGCCCATAAAATTCAAATTAAATCCAGCATAAAACAGGTTCCGATAAAACTATTATAAAAATGAAAAGAAAAGTGAGGTAGTTCGCTCCGCTGATAGAAAAGTGACATATCTTAAAATTATCAATATTGTATTAGAGCTATTTTAAAAATTCATTTTCGTATGAACACTCATTGAAAACTTGAAACAAACTAGTGACATTTCTAGCATCATCTCGGATTCTAGCGGCAAATTAGCTACATTTCTGTTTCTAGCGGCAAGTAGACAGAATTACAAGTCAGTAATTTACTCTCATAAAAATGTTTGTCTTTGGGGGTCAATTTCTTTCGATTATCCCCAAAATGTCAAATGTCAATTCTGTAACTTTTCTATCAGAGGAGCGATATTCATTTTGAACTTACTGCCAGTTTCTCGTTCACATTATGGATGAGGTAAATATTCTGATTAGCCGTCATTTGATGAACTGTTAAGACCGGATGCAGATCGGGTGTCGCTGTGTCTATTCCGATTCCGACCATGTGAAGTCCATGACTCTTTTTGAAGTCTAACATCGCTCGAATAGCTCCTTCACCAATAGCTGTTTAGCAAATTGTATGTAGATAAGTAGATATACAAGTCAAATATAAATAGGACAATATATATATATATATATATATATATATATATAGTATTATATATATATATATATATATAATATATATATTATATATATATATTTATATATATGTATATATTATATAATATATATACTATATATATATATAAATAGTTACTTGGATGCTTGACTTTTGAGAGGTCACTTTGCGTGTCCAAATATTCAGTAGGATTAGTATACCTGCCAATATTATATATATATATATATATTATATATATAATATTATATATATATATATTATATATATATATATAGAATGAAGCGGTTAAGGGTAAAAAGACAAGCGTTGGTTGAATGTACTAAAAGCAAATATGAAGTTTCAAAGGAAAGATGCTTGGAATTATTTAAGGATGAAAAAAAGAAAATACTAAAAGGTGAATATACGTAGGGAGGAA
>JABUQX010023329.1:0-12500 GCA_015478945.1 Trachelipus rathkii | reverse complement strand
TGAGCTAAAGTTTTGAGAATTTGGAAACAGCAAATGCTTTCTTTGCCCCAATTCCAAATTTGAGAAAGATCAAAGACATTGATGCCCCAAGGACACACTTTAAGCACAAGTAATTTGCTGCTGTTGTGAGTCGTCCTTCGAAATGAATGGAGTAATTGAGATGAAGTCCTCCTAGGCAATGGAGTGAAAAGGAATAAAGTGAGAGAGAGAGAGAGAGAGAGAGAGAGAGAGAGAGAGAGAGAGAGAGAGAGAGAGAGAGAGAGAAGAGAGAGAGAGAGAGAGAGAGAGAAGGTTAGTAATGAAAAATAGAAAAAGATTTGGGAGTAGCACAGAACCCTGGGCAACACAACTATTAATAGATTTATGGAGAACTGTACCCGTCTACAATTGCTGCTATAGAACGACAGGAAAGAAGATCAGAGAGAAGATAGAGAAAATGATAATTACACAAAGATGTTAATCTACAAATTAAAGCTTTGTGCCAGACTCTATCGAAAAAAAATTTGAAATGTCCACACGACGGGAAAGGGAAAGGGTTCAACAGAATCAGAGATAAAGGAATTATCAGAGAGATGGGAAAGAACATCACCAATGAAACGCTCCTTACTGTAGTCATTCTGGTGATTGTAAAGATTAGATTAGAAGATTTATCTAAAGATTTCCTTATCTTACAGTTAGGAATATATTCGGAAATAAGGGACGGTCCAAGTTCACAAAAGCAAAGCAGAAAATACATCTTTAGTTAAAAATACAATATTAGACAGAAATTAGTTAGAGACAGGTAGAGATTAGAATAGGTCCGTAGTCGTCTAAAGTGGAATTATCGTGCAAAGGTTTAGCGAACGAGGGATCCCGGGTATAAGTCAGACATTCGAATAATAGTCAAGGCAATGCCACTTTGAATTCAAAAGGATGTCCAGGCGTATGTTGAGAAAGCTATTTTTTATGTTTGTAATCCATATTAAGCTTTATGCTTCATTGCTTATTATTATAAATTATATTTATTTTATCTACCAGGGGGCAAGAATTTTAAAACAAGACTGATGAACACGTTCCGGTTGGTGGCGCTGGTTTGGGAAAGCCAGCCTTAAAGTTCGATTTCCTGTGGTTATCTTGTGTTACCCCTTGCATAGTGGGATAAAGCACGTTAAAGGGTAGTAAAAGGTAGTTTATATTCATTATGATTGTGTAGCTGAGGAATGAGGGATTGTGAGATGAGTGATTGAGGGAGTGTATGGTGTGTGAATCAGAGTGGGGGGTGACGAGCTCACCTGATAAGATTACTGGTCACTATCGTTTCTTTATTTATCTTCGGTTGTTGGTTTACCTTGTTTCTTTCTTTTTCTCTCGCGGCGCGGAGCTCCGAATTTCCTATTAGGATGCAAGTAGAGTGTGTGTTGGATGTTAGTGTTTTGTTTTTTTTTTCTTTCCTTAGGATATACCCGAGTACAGATGTACAGTGGTTTCTACCAGAGGGTATATTTTTTTGTTTAAAATATATTTTTGTATTCTGTATGACAGTCGTGCACATTGGAAGAAAGACGCCTTTACGTTTGACGAGAGAAAGGTAATATATACTATTTTTTCATATTGTTATAATTTATTTTTTTCTTTTATTGCTTATTCTTTTATGATTATTATTATTATTATTATTATTATTATTATGTAATGTGTGTGAAGCGAATGAGTTAATTTTTTATGGTTTGTTTTGTTTGATTTTTAGTTTTGGTCATCATTCAGAGGGTTTGTCTATTTAGACTTTGAAACAGTGGAGTTTTCCTAAGGCTGGGAAGAGGAACAAGATTGTCATTTGTCAGTTGTGAGGTAGGAAATATCTATATTCTATATTTATTATAATTCATTAGCTTATTCATATATGCTTGATATTATATTATTCTTTCAATTATGGTTTTTTCATTTGGATCTGCTTTTCTGCTTATTATTGCGTTGTGAATTTGCTTATTTATGCTAATTTTTTATTATTTATTATTATTAATTATATTATTATTATTATTATTATTTATTATTATTATTATTATAATATTATTATTAATATTTTACATATTATTTATATTAATTAATTATTATATTATATTATTATTATTATTATTATTATTATTATTATTATTATTATTATTATTATTATTATTATTATTATTATTATTATTATTATTATTATTATTATTATTATTATTATTATTATTATTATTATTATTATATATTATGAACAGTTAATTGTCTGATCTAACGGAGGGTTCGTTAGGAATTGAAGAGGCAAGGGTGCGAGAAATAACCCTTTTAATAAGAAAAAAGCTGGAATAAATCACGAGTATTAGTAAATTATTTTATTATATTTATGTAGGAAATAAGTTGACAATATTAATGTGAATATTTTTCGTATTTATTAATTCAATTAGTTAAAAGGAATTTAATGATGATAATTTTAATAATTTGATTGAGATTTGTCTAAATATTTATAATTTAATTATAATTTAATTTCTAAGTCTTTCACTAAAGACTTACAGGTAATTATTTCCTTCCTCGCTTTTTTTTTCCTGCCCTATATTGTTCAGAGAAAGAGTGAGAAAATTTCGGTATGACACTGAGCAACACATCAGCAACAGGAATTTCCATTTCTATATTGTAAATAAGATTAGAAATAAAAGAAATTGAATTGAAAATTGAAAATGCTTGCCAAAATTGACGTTTTAATATGCGTATAATTTAAAGATTATCGTGTTTAGGAAAAACTGTGAAAAGAGAAACCAAATATTTATAAAGAGACTTATTAATTTAGAAAGATAATAAAGACAATAAACTGAACACGTTGATTGAGGATAAGAGAATTAGAAAAGAAAATCTAATACGAATTTTGACAGGAAAATTATTAGAAAAATTCTCAATAACAACCAAGAAAGACTATAAAAGAACCAACTCAATCAATGAAATTGGATTATTTCTAATTATTTTTAAGCATATGTACATTTCAAGATATTTCTATCTGGCATTGTAGCGATTAGTGCATTTTTTACGAATTAAAAGGCTACAATGTTAGGTTTAGGATTTATCATATTAACAAGGTATCGAGTAATCGGAACAGGTATTCGGTCTGCTGGATCGGTAGATACGGTATATGGATTATAGAAGGTCGTATCGGATAATGGGCTTATTCGTAATTGGCTGATTGTGTGAGAAGGATTATGTTGTTGTTTGTTTGATTTTTTAAAATTCTTTATGGGTTTTTGTTGTTTGTGGTCTATAATTTCTTTCCTGCGTCTTTATTTCTTCCGTTAAGAGACTCAACGAACTTAACAAATAGTGAGCGGAAGATCGAAACCACACATAATTGTGGATCGCAACCCCACACACTTTCATGGCGTCCACGTGGGCCTTCAATAGACGGAGGACAAAGGAACAACAAATAGACCAGAAAGATGAGTACAGATAGAGGAATTGAAATAAGTCTAAGTTGAAACGCAATGAAGGAAGCATTATCACAGAAGGAAAAGAGAATGAATTTAACTTAGATAGCTGAAGTATTGTCTAGAGGGAATGAGAAGAAGATAGATAAAGACAAGGAAGAAGGAATGGAAGGAAAATTTACTATCAACGAGGGATGAGTTATGGCCATCTCATGTGGAAATGACTTATTAAACCAGAGATTTGCGAAAGTGAAGGAGGAAGAAAGGTGAAAAAACAAGAAGCGATAAGCCTACTTACTCCTGGGATATAGATAAAAAAATACCTAGAGATACTGGATAAAATAGAGGAAAAGGGAAATAGGTGAACAGGGTTTATGTAATTGGATTAAGATGGGTTAATGGCAAGAAAGGATGAAAGAAGAGATAAGTGCAGAAGAAGGACGTCAACAAGAAGAAAAGAGAGAATGAGAGAAGAAAGAAGCAAGAAGACGTCAAAGAATAGAAGGCATGAAAGAAGAGTGCTAGCTAAGAGTAAGAGCATAGACTCTTTATACAGCAGTACAAATGAGGAAGTGGGGAGTGAATGATGATGACGATACCAGGTCAGAGGACTCGTCCAGCTCCTCCAATGTCAAATGTTTCTAGGAGTTGTCAACTTATTAGGAGACAATTCCATTAGAATCAACCAAATAATGTTTTAACGGAGACTAAGTGGACATGAAGAAACGGAGTGAATTTTCATGGAGTAATGAAAATATATGATTAAAAGGAGAAAAATTCGATGAATAAAGAATGATTGGAGTGAAGCGTATAGGTGTTTTTCGGAAGGACGAAACATATGCTGCATTAATTAATCAATAACGGACAGAACATTCGACCTCAGTATCCGGCCTAGAGCCACGAGGCTAATGCAAGTGGTAAAACAACCAACCCCAATATTGCGAAACCATTAGTAGAAGAAGTAGAAAGGAGGAAGAGTAACAATATCGAAAAGTGCATTGAATTTTACGATAAAGACAAGGAGTGGGAAGAAAGATGCAAGATTTAGAATGTTTGCACATCGTTTGGAAAACGATTTGAGCGCCGCGAATGAAATATTGGGAAATGAGGATAGTGAGTGATAATAAAAAAGGTTATGAAAGAGAATTTCTAATATAGAAAAACTATTCACATCCGGCAGTGGCGGAATATTAATATAAATGCAAGAGAGAAAAGCGATAAAATGAAGATGGAGCGAGAGATCGAACTACAGTTGGAAGGTATGTGTTGGAAGAATAGATAAAGTAAGGATCAGAGTTTGAAAAACGAATGAAAAAAAGAAGAGAGGAGGAGAATGATAAGACTGGATAGTTTATAGTGGGCTGGGAGTGATAATGAAAGAGGGGTTTCAACGCCTCCTCAGGTACAAAGTCATATAGAGATGCATCTGAGAGCAAACCCTATAAGAGCTGATGGTGAAGTATAACTTTAGAAAGCATTAATTTAATGGAGGCTGAAAGGTAATGATTAGACAGGTAGACATGCGGGATTGACGTGTATGTAAAAAAAGACCAGATGGAGAAAGGGAATGATAAAAAGCACAAAAAAAAGTGAAATGCATAACGACAGGGGTATAATAACCAAGGGAAGTAAAGGAAATGTAAGATTCGGGAACAGAAGAGGAATGTATAAGGAATAGGGACCGTGAAAGTAAGATTTCAGAATGTAGGTATAAAGAAAAGGGACACATGATTCTCAGAATGCAGGTGTAAAGAGCGTAAAATGAGAGCTTGTTTCCAGTTAGTGGGCAAAGTAGGCACAATAAATGGCCATGAACTGCAACAGACCCGCAAAGGGAAAAACTGAGCGTGTAGGAGGTGCGGAGGTTATGGACCATTGTGCACAGTAGAAAATTGTCAAGCAAAGGTGAAGAGTAAAGAGAAAGGTCTGGTATCTGCGGGAATTGTTGGAATTAGAAGGAAGGCATATTCAAGAATGTGTAGAGGTTCCTACGGAAAATACATGTTTACATCAATTGTGGGCAAATGGGCATTTAGCTGGAAATGTGCTGTGAGATTAAACGTCAGGGCAAGTAAATTGAATCCGAAGAAAAAAAAAAAGAAAAAAAAAAGGATACCCAGAGGAGTTGATTGTTTGGGAAGGCAGTAGGCTATGGGCTAGTAAGTGGAGAAAAAAAGAAAAAAAAAACTTAAAAGAGGTACTGCCAAATCATAGTTCCGGCCAGGCAGCAAGTAAAACCAGTAATAGGAATGCTGAATGTGAAATGACAGTGGTGAATACGAAAATTTATAAGAATAGCCGGGGTAGGGGATCTGTGCCGGGGAAACGAGGAAGGGCAAGGGTTATACAGTATGGTGGGCCCTCACAATGTGAATGGATGTGGCCAAGTTGTGAGAAAACTGGTAAGTGAGTATGGATGTGTTTTTTGGTAGTCAGAAGTGGAAATGAGTGCAAATGATATTAAAATATTTATTGAATGGAAGGTATTGAGGTGAGAGAACTATGATTGATAACTGGGTGTTTGTCAGATGATAGTGAATGATAATAACACGCCTGCGTCATGCACTTATAAATGAATTAAGCCGCAAGGACCAGAAGATAGGAGAAGGGCGAATATTAAGGGATAAGCACACCATGTTCGATCACCCGCGTAGATGACGAAATTTAGGGAGAAGCTGTAGATTAGCGCAGAATATGTATGGAAGACGACACCTGACTTTTTATGTGAATTCACAACACGTATAAATGAGAAGCATCATGAAATGTGTCAAATGTTAGATCCGTCTTCCTCACAAGTATTTTGAGTGTGCCAATGGGATAGCCTTCATATAACATCACAAGGCACATCCGGCATGCACTGTAGCAGAACAAGAGCACCCGAGATGGACCACTAAAAAATACGCGCAGCGAGACTGTCAGACTGATAATGATGAAAAAAGTCAAGGGGAACATGTCGAAACCGCTCGAAACAAATTTAAGGCTAAACGGATCGCTGGCAGATAGTTAATGCTCTCTGGAAGATAAGAGCTCTTTGGCACAACACTGACTGGTCAGTTATGAGTGCGAAAGAATAGCAGCGCTGTCACCATCACCGCAAATGTAACAGGACTGTGCGCACTGTAAGAAACCAGCAATGCCATGTCTCTCGGTGGAATTGAGTTATGATGCTTGGAATCCCTACAATTAGAAGAAAGTGCAAAAGCCCGGTATCACTAAGCCGAACCTAGATACTTTGACAGCCCTCTACTACCTTACGCATCTGCAATACATCCCACCATAGCGAGTACTCTCGTCTGCAGAAGTGAACCCCAACCCAACTAGAGTGAAAAAAGAAGAAGTGAGAGGTATAAAGCAAGGTTAGTAGATGATCGTGGCAGTTTGTTATCTCGGATTCGAGTTGTAGAGCCTCAAGAGCGGAAAAATAATGCTGGTCGTCACCCCTCGTCTCTGCTGGTGATTTTCGAAGCAAGAAGGACCTGGAGTGTCATTCGAATTAACGCCACAAAAACACCATGACGTAATGACAAAGTGCGCCCAACCACGCAAGGAGAGTTTGATGACCCCCAGTAAAAGGAACGGCACCAAAAGATATGACTACGAATCGAATTGTCGCGGAAGCCGCAGGACAAAAGCGCTCAAGCAACAAGCGCGAACACCACTCATGACCAGGATTCCCTTCGGACGCAGACGTGCGCACCCCGAGTTGCCTGCATTCTCACGTATTGTACATTACTTCGAATAGGACACCCCACCAACAAACTACCTTACAACAGCGACCTACGAATCACTTTCCAAATCCCCAGTTGCAAAATGACATATGAGAGCAGTGATCATGGCTCCTCGACACTTCCACGCGAGCGCAACTCGGTGTGTGGAAGAGAAGCTGTAGATCCCTAACTGGAAATAGCAAATCCCCAGATTCTTGTCAGCCCCGTGCAGAAGCACTCGATGGCCACGACTTGAGGTTTGATTAATTGATTATTCGTAGGTGAATTCGAAAAACGGTCCTCGCAAAGATAGGTTTCACCTCACTGTGCACCTGTCGTGTTCCAGAATGTGCCACAAAACTCACCCAAAAATCTCAGTATGTATGAGACTGAAAAGTAATTTACGAAAAATGTTGGACGATGCTCCGTGACAAACTGACGCGTTAATTATTCCAGATGCCAGAATAGGACCAGAGTAGTAAGGTGCTGATGCGCAAACTAAAAACTTCCTTTTGACTGCCTACAAAGGGCATATAATCAGTTTAGGAACTAAGACTTCTGGAAGATCTGCCAATGCTACCACGGAGCCTTTTACGAGGGCAATCGCAAATAGATATCATGCCAAAGATTTTCCCATAGATATAAGAAATGATTGATGGCTGTTTATAAGATAAATATTAGTAGATGACAGAGTCCTTCCCTGAGCATTTGAAGCTAGTGAATGATGTGTTGAAAAGTTGGAAAGAGCGTGGAAATAAAAAGTGAGGTGAAAATGTGAATGGTTTGCGAGTGAGGTTGAATTTCTCGGACATAAGGTTAGCGCGACTGGGTTGAAGAGATAAAAGCGGAGAAGTTTGTTGAAAAAGTTAGGAATTTTCCTAGACCTAGGAATGTTAGAGAGTTGAGAGGATTTTTATGGTTTGGATACAGAGTTCGGAGCACGCAAGATATATCGAAAGATTGTTCAGGTGTGATGAAACCTCTTGACATGAAATAGGATGGGGAACAGAGAGGTACCCAACTTGATGATGTTGGAAATGACCCGATGAATAAGGTTTCGAACAAGTTGAAAAGCGGAAGTCGAAAGATGTGGGAACCTAGGATACCCTGATTACAGTGAGGATGCCAAGCCACATCGGCAGTTTATCACCGCGATGCAAGTGCCGGTAATGTATGAGCGAGGTTGTTTGATCGCAGAAAGCAGGTGATTGACGGGACTTGAAAACGAACCGAAGTGATTGCGACATATGTTCCAAAGGGCTACTTTAGAATTGAGCGAGCGAAAGATTACCACGATTGAAAGAGAGTTGGCTAAGACTAATTGAGGTTTTGATTTAACTGAAGTCGTTGGCGAACATCCGTTTGTAATTAGGTAGTTCAAGGTATTGTGGTGCGAACGAAAACCATCAACCCATAAGTGTATTTGCAAGCGAAAAATGAAGACTGTGTAGACAAGGACTTAGCAAGACGTTGTGGAGATTTAATGAGAATGATTATTGATTATTGTGAGATTGGAGTATGTCCCAATGCAGGTTGAAAGAATGTCGATAAGCAGATTTAAAATGTCAAGAATTAAGCCTGGGAGTGAAAGGAATGGATGAAAGAGTAAAGTGATAGAACCTAGTATAAATTACCTAAGGGAATTAATGAAAGGGAAAGAGAGTCGAAGGTGGGGGTGATTCACATGTTTGAAAAAGATGTGAATTGTATGGTTTAAAGGATATAACTAAGGAAATTAGCGTTTGATATCAAGAAGTGGCCTGAGAGAATATAGAAAGAATTACGGAAGGGAAGTTATGCAACACTAGATGGTTGTGTAAAAACCTAGAGCAGTATAAGGGCATTTTAGGAAAGGTGAGACAAGTATGGAAGGAGAATTGAAGGCTATGTGTACTGTAGAAGGTGTGAGGTCACAATTGCAAAGAAACGGTGTTGATTAAGTTAAGAAGTGAGCAAGTTACTTTAAGGTTAGTTGTGGATGTGATGTGTGCATTATCGGTGGGCAGTGAGAAACCGGTTATTTATAGGAATGAGGGTATTGATAGGCAAAGTGAAAATGAGTTGCATTTACAGTGTTTGAGTGGGGTACATTATAATTGGGTAATAGAGAAAAAGAGTTATGATAGGAAGTATGTGTTGGAAAGGGAAGTGGAAGAGTGTATTATTGAGGATGATGAGGATGTGAAAATGATTTGTCCAGGTGAAATTGAAGAATTAGTGGATTGTGAGCATGCGACGAGTGGAAGAATGGAAGAATGGAAGTGAAAGTGCAGGTGGATGGCAGGGTATATTGTGGATTGATTGACACTGGGGCTCAGATTTCTTTAGTGAATGCATCTGTGGTACGAGAGATTGAGCGAGTGACGTGGCAGATTCCTAGGAGAAATACGAGTGTAAAGATAAAGGGGATTGGGTCAGGGGAGATAGTAGCTTTAGAAGAGGTTTTGCTGAAAGTAGAGATAGGAACATTGGGGAGGGTGGAACATAGGTTTGTTGTGCTTGATGAAGAACAAATGCCTTATTGTTTTCTGTTTGGGATTAATTTTTTAAGAATGAATGGGTTGTCCGTAGATGTAGGGAATGAAAGATTGTTGAAAGGGAATCGAGAGGTAGTTTGAAAGATTGTTGAAAGGGAATCAAGAGGTAGTTAGAATGCAGAAGGGGGATGTGTGTGTGGCTGATTTTGTGGGAATGGTGAGAGTTGGTGTGGGGGATGAAGAATTGCTAAGTATGAACGATATCGAAGTAATGCAAGAGGAATGTCCTATGGTATGTGAGTTGCGAAAATGCATCTTGTCAGGTAAGGAAGTGTTAGTAGATGGAGAAATCAAGTTGATAGAAAAAGAATTTAATAGGAATATTGCGAAAAAATATGTAGGATTAACTGATTCAGAATGTGGTAATAATTTATAATTAGAAAGTGCAGAAGAGGCATTAAGATATATTAAATACACAGTGTTTTCTGTGAGTATGGGAGCAATAGGGAATGCGCTATAGTGATCCATCAAGTAAAGGAATACGGGAACATTGATGAAGGAAAGAAATTTAAAATTATGGGAATGTATGAAAGAGAGAGAGTGTTTTAACCCTTGGTTGCGAAAGATCGTGAATGATGTAGAATAAATACGTAAAAAAAAAAAAATAAGTGAGAGAATGTCAGAAAGGAAGTTATCAAGAATTAGTATGTGAAACCATTCCTGTATTGCGAAAAATGGACAGTAGGTGAACCTTTATTTGAGTTAAGTTGGTGATCTGATTGATGTATTCAGTTACCGGTGACGCGTGGTGGTGTATATGTAGGAAATGGTTTTGATGGTGGAATCATAAGAGTAAAGTTTGCAAGTAAGCATTTGTGCCTGTAAAAAGAATAAAACTAGTGCGAATGTGGCTAAGGTAGTGAGAGAAGTATTGTTGCCAAATGTTAAGTTGTGTAAAACCGAAAGCGAATGTTGAGCGATAATGGACCAGAGTTTGTAGGACAGGCGTTTGAGGAAATGTTGAGTGATTGGGGAATTGAACAACATGTGCGGACTACTCCGTATATGCCTAGTTCGAATGGTTTGGCTGAGAGAAGTACGAACGTTGAGTGAGATGTTACGAATGATGAGTGAAAAAGAGAAAGAATGATTGGGAATATATTGGACTAGGGAAAGGAAGTTGTTGTGAGCGAAATAATACAATCAGCGACTGTTGCATAGAGGACAACTAGGTAAATAGTCTCCGTGAATAGTATGTGCCATCGAATCTTTGCGAAGTTTTGTCGAACAACCTAGAAGTATGGATCATGCCCTGACAAAGTGACTAGGGTGTGAAACGAGGCAAAAAAGGACAAGTATTGAAGTTTCTGCTAGTTTTACGGTACTAAGGGGATAAAGTTATGAAAAAGAGGTGAAATTGTGAAGGGGCGTTTGAAATGTTAAGAAAAAGCTAAGATGACGAGAGAGTATTTGAGTGGCCGATATATTTGTGAAAAAATGTTTGGATCAAATGGGGTAGTTATGTGTTAGCGAGTAGAGAAAAGGATAAGGTATTTGTGACATGAAGTTTAAGTGAGCGCAACATCAGAGCAGTTGAAGGAACATGGGGAAAGCCAACGCCTGGCGACATTTTTGAAGGCTCACCCAGTATATGGTTTTTGGTGAATCCGACGATGAAGGAACGAGAATGTCGCGAAGGAGATAGGATCGACCTGGTTGAAAAGGGAAAGAGTCAGTCGTGGTTCAGAAACATTAAGGAAAAAAGAAACGTAAAGGCATGAAAACACAAGCGGACATAATGAAAGGATTGTTCTTAATAAGGACAATGGAAAAATGATGCAAGTATTTTTAACGGAGGTTTTTGTGGGATAATGAGAGAAAAACATGAACAGAAATTGAAAAGAAACACGTAATACTGATATGATAAGTTTCCATAAATAGATGAGAGTGAAAGTGAAGTTAGCAGGATTGGGAGATGTTAAGGGAAATAGGAAGTAGTTGAATAATGAGAGTGGAAGAGGGATAAATTTCTAAGTATGAAATTAGGCATAAGTGATTAAGTGAATAAGAGATAAAAAGCGAATAGCAAAGGATGCAGAAGGAGATTGGTAAAAGGAAGTTATTTGGAAATGTTCAACAAGGGAGAAAGATAAGTTGTTAGAGGGAGAATGAATGAAAAGTAGAATGAAAATTGGTTGTGATGGAGAAAGTTGAAAGTTGAAAAAACGGAAGACAGAAAGTCAAGAAAATTAGGAGGCCGTGGCCACGCGAAGTAGAGGTGAGGTAGAAAGAGTATGATATGTTAATGAAGAAGGATTAATAGAAAAAGAAAAATGCAGAAAAATATATGATGAAAATATGCATAGTTGGAAAAAATAAAAACATGTTGGTTGGTAATCAAAATAAATTGATACAAAAACTTAAAGGTGGGAGGAACAAATGTGAGGATCAATGATAGAGTAGGTAAGTATGTTTAAAGTATAAGAATCCGAGAAAGGAACGATAGTCAGGAACAGGCCAACTTTTGAATTCAAAATGGATGTACAGGGTATTGAAGAAAGTCTATATTTTATGTAATTTTATCATATTGACTTTAATTGCATTAAACATTGCTTATATATATATATTTTTATTTTTTATCTAACCTAGGGAAGGGCAAGGAATAATAACAAACAGAACTTTGCGAACAACAGAAATTTGGTAGAGTGACTAGGTTCTGAGATATGAGATAGCCAAGCACTTAAAGTATACGATTTACCTGATAGGTCATTCTATGTATAATAACCACCCGTTAGCAAAATAGGGGATAAAAAGCACAGTTAAAGCGGAATATAGTAAAAAGATAGTTTAATCATAATTCATTATGATGTGTAGCTGAGGACGTTGATTCTTCC
>JABUQX010023328.1:17500-26799 GCA_015478945.1 Trachelipus rathkii | reverse complement strand
TCGACCGCAAGCGATAGAAGGGCGCGTACAAGAAATGCGAATCAACGACCTATCTCCAAGGGCATGCATTAAACATTACCTGGCAAAAGAATTAAGTGGGTAGGTAGGCAGCCAACAGCATAACTACCACCCGTCCACTCATAAGTCGCGTTTAAACGACCACGACAGGACATGACGAATTGTGAGGCAATTTTTTATCTACCCTAACACGTAATGAGATATAGAGATTAGGAGATGATCATGGGCAAGATGTTGCTCTAGAAAGAGGTATTGGATCGATAAGTACTGTGTAAGATATGATATGTTATTTGTTCTGCAGAAGGCATGAAGTGTGGAATGATGGAACGGCACAATAACAGAAAGTCGAAACCATTAGGGGCATGGAATTGTCATACATACATTAAGCAAAATGGGAATATACTATATTGGATGTACTAAATATATAAATATAATAAATATATATAAATATAATTTACAACAAAATATATAATATATATATTATACATATATATAATATATAGATGATATACTACTATATAATATATATTATTAATAATATATTATTATTGAATTATTATGATTATTAATTATTATTACTTATTATTATTATTGATTATATTATTATTATTTTATTATTATTATTATTATTGAGTTTTTAATATATATTCAAAATTCTAATATTCGTTCAAATTAAGTCGGCAAGAAGTAAATCGGCGAACATTATGGACGCATGACGATGACAATATTGTCATAAAAAAAAAATATGCCGGAAATTTATTGCCAGATGGACGATGACGATCTAATCGTCCAATCACTAACTAATATATAATATATATACTTAGAATATTATATATATAAGTAAATATATATATATAATATAATACATATATATATATATAATAAATGACTATATAAAATATTATATATATATATATATATAATATATATATATAAAAATAATAATATATATATATATTACTATAATATAGTCTATACTATATAATATATATATATATAATATAAAATAATATATAATATAGTCAAATGAGAGCTGATAACACGATTGCATTTGAACATATAATAACTCTCTGACCTAATTGATATATCGTTGTTCATATGCATGGGATAGACAATAATTAACTTTTCTTTTTTATCTTTCCTTTTTTACCTTACATTTGTCATTTGTTTGTGTATGTGTGCGTGTGTTACATTATTTAATTAGTATATTTTATCTTGATGAGGTATATTTCGCTCTCGCGCTTCCTCTGAATATAAACAATGTAATAAGCAATATAATTTTTTTACTTCTTTGAAAAGATTCAGTATATATTATTATTAATATTGATTAATTAGATTAATATTTAATTTATATTCTATTTAATCTTTTATTATATATAATTATTATTATATATTATTATTATTATTACATTATTAATTAGTTATTATTACTATACTCAGGAGTAATCTTAATCATACTAAAGATAGATGTACTTTTTTCCTCCTTTATTTATGCTACAGATAAAAATTTCATTAAAACTACTTTAAACTGTCTCACCTGTTCCAAATTACGTGAAACTAGTATATTTATTTTCCAGAATAAATTCATTTTATATAGTATAAAAGATATTAAAAGTCAGAAAAACCAAGAAACATTTAAAATGGTAACCTGTATGTAGAAGGAATATCAATTAATGTAAGCAAGTTTTGTTATAGTTTTACATTTGTTAAGACTGTATCAAGACTTGTTTACGGACACCTCATCATGTTCGTCGTGCTTTCTTAGCAGAATACACGTGAACAGAAGTTCGATGGTCAATGGTGAAGTATTCGAGCCTAGATTTTGAAAAAAGACGCCCACGCATATCAATTTTAGACTTCATTAAGATTGACCCATCTTATGAAGGTAACAAATATCATTATTGTATTTTTTGAGTTTTTGCTTGGTTTACGACTGTTACAAATAGTAAGTGGTTTATTGCTTACAAGGAAAATTGTGTATTTTTTGTTTAGGTGTTTACTGTTTTTTAAAAAGGTTACATCTATGGGAGTTATAACAAATATACCTAACCATTTTGAAAGTACAAATGTAGATTTATTAATTTTTTTGTTGGGTGTTGTGGAAGAGTATAAAGTTTTGACGTATTGTTTGATGTGAATATTTAGGAAAAAAACAAAACACAGCATAAAGGTAAATAATCTATATGTATCTTTGTGTAGTTGTTTATTTGAAAGGTACAAATCTAGTTTAATTAAGTGTTATATTAAAGATATCTTGTCAAGAAAAAAAATTGATAAAAAAGTAAAGGAAGGTGCATTTTATTTTTTTTTATTTTATGGAGAAGATGAGATAGTTGTAGATAATGTGCTATTGTTTTATGCTCTGAGCTTTCCTTGTTAATATATTAAAGTGAAATTGTTATCATCCATTCCTTTTTGTTTATTGATTATAATTTTTAATCTTAACATTGTAATATGTTCACAAATAGTTTAAAATATATTGCAATATTATAACGAACACAATTAAAGAAAATATGGATGGAAGGATATAATAAGCATTTAATAAAGAAACACAATTATGATCATAATCATATTAAAGTAAATAAAAAAAATATAAAACGCTTATCGGCCTCGAAGATATTTTAATAAGCATTTATTTTTATTTAGTCATCATTTATTATTACTTATTCTTTATTATTATTCTAGGTAAAAACACTGAACGAAACCCCGCCTTTGGCAGAAGGATATTTAGTCCCATCGGGAATATGACTTATGAGATAGTATCTAGCGAAAAAAAAGAGAAAAAAAAACCCCACCAGAAAATTCTGAACCACGTTGCGACGACCGTAGAATCGAGAACTGATATTCAAAGGTTAAGTCTAAAAAATATATAAATATATATATACCATATAATAGTAATATATATAAATAGTATAAAGTTAATACTAGAATATCTAATTTTTTATTGTTATAGTATAAATTATTTATTGCTTTTATTTTAATTTAAAAGTTTTTTATAAAATCATGAAAAAACTTTTTTGAGATAGAAAAAATACTATATGAATATAATAATTAAAATAGATATAAATCAAATACTATACAAAAAAAGAAAGACAATATAAAATATACTATATATATCTGTTCTGGCACTTCCCTCTTTGCACCCAAGATCAGGGGGTAGAGTGACTGTACAAGCAATCGGAAATGAAAAAGAAAGGCAAAGTTAGAGAACATAAGAGCAAACGTCCGAAAAAGACAGCCCAGCCTATACCCGCCCCCTCTGTACCATTAAAAAGTGAGAGCTCGTCAACCAGAACAAGAAATCACACATAGAGCATCATGGGACCGCGACGGACACCCATCACTATAGATAAATCGATTCAAAGTAGTAAGCGGTTCATCCGGCCCATGTAGGGCCACAACCACGTAGCCCCCATACAAAAAACCCCCCATTCTTAACCTATCACTATGCAACCCTTACTCTTCGCGCTCTGCCAAAACTATCACAT
This sequence comes from Trachelipus rathkii, assembly GCA_015478945.1. Classification (NCBI taxonomy): domain Eukaryota; kingdom Metazoa; phylum Arthropoda; class Malacostraca; order Isopoda; family Trachelipodidae; genus Trachelipus; species Trachelipus rathkii. Next base: position 23,293 of record JABUQX010023328.1, on the reverse strand, counting down.
TTTCCTCTCTCAGACATATCGTATCTACTGTACTCAAAAATCCCGACTATTAACACTTTCGCGTCTCCCAGACGCCGTCGTTCTCCACAACACACTCACCCATAACCGAATCGACAATTACACCAACGACTATCAACTCATCCTTTCCACACAGAACCAAACCATCTCAACGTTACTTTCATTTTAAATTCTTTGTAGAAGAGGGAGAGCTTTCCGCAACACCATGTAGTTGTTGAAAAAATTCATTCTTATCTTATCTCAAAGCTTTTTACTCACCTAGCACAACCATAAGATTGTCCATACTCGCAATACACATTGAAACTTATAGGATCAATATTAAACTCTTAAAATTCGAAGTGCAAAGTTAAATATCAAGAAAACATAATAATGAAAATGGGTAAACCAATATTTCATCAAACTAAGATCCTGGCAACACTCAAAGACTTTAGTCCTCTAATGTGCATATCAACCCATACACGATCATAATAATTGCACCAGCCACCTTCCTGACCCCATTCACAACTATTCCAATTACAATAAACAACTCTGGCATCTTCCAAGTTTCCACCTTCTCATCCAACAAATATACCCTATAAATTTAAAACTCAGACAGCTTGTATCGATGACTGCTCACCATCTATACAATAACTTCACACTGAGGTAGTGTCCAATCATCAACAAACACATTAACAGCATATTCACTCTTATCCATTCGTTTACATTCAAGCCCCTCCTTTTACACACCCTGCCAAAATCTCTACCAATCCTCATCAGAAAGCTAACTCATTCAGATTCGCCACACAGAACCAAATTCTAACATCATTTTAAGTAGGGCACCCTACACTCATCTCCATTCTCCACATTCTAAACACCATTTTCCTGCCATCCCACCCGATCTGATCATAACCCATCCATAATACCCCAAAAAAAAATTGAATAACCAAGGAAGACATTAAACACAACCCTGTACTATAACTCACCGATATTAATACCTATAATAACCAAAATCCACCAATTAGACAACACATTTAATTTCTTACCAGCGCTTCACTATTCCGTCATACAATTAACTTTTGATTCCATTCAGAAGCCACCAACCAACACCAAGATCAATAATCTCAAACCTGCCAATTAACGCTTACCTAACAAACAAAAGAATTAACATCTATCATAACGCCTGTTGCAAATCCATAAACCTAAAAATACAATTATTACTTCTCTCTCCCTCATTTTAAACTCAACATATGTAATCATGTAAATAATAATGCCATCCAAACACATCACAGTCTTACCACTCCTAAACGCAACCATCTTTCTTCACCACATCAGTCCTTCAGTCAACTCAAGACGCACATCCTTTGACCACAAATACCAGCATATACCTTCGCATACAACACTCAGTAACAGCTATATTCACCTATAAATCTACCAATTCCCCTTTCATCCACTTACCCTTATATAAGAAAAAGTACGTATTCGCTACTCCTCCAACCCTATGAGAACTAATACACCTCATCATAAACGCTTTATTACAAACAACTTCCACAAATCCAACATCAATCAACCATGCTCGTCTCCCGTTCATTAGATCATTTTCACCAGGTAATTTCAATTCTATACTGCAGAATCTAACCAAATCACACTTTTTCACATTACCATTACCCCTCCCTATACTAAATAACACTCATCGCCAAAAATTACCCATTCCTTCTGTGCACCAATCCAAACCCACACAACATTCAACTATCACCTCTTCTTACTGTTAATATTATACAGAATTTTCGAAGTGTTTCTTCCACACTCCTCTCACACCTCATTTCATCAGTTACAAAAAGCACCATTTCCATATTCATATTCTAAGCAGAATTCCCCTCGATATATCTCATTTCATTACAACCTTTGCGACCTCCTTCTCAGAAGGACTCCTATTCCCAACTGTAAGTTCCCGCATTCATCCTCCTTACCAAAACTGTTCATTTACCTTCTACTTTCTCCTACGTATGCATCAAGGAAATTTCTTTGAACTCTTTTTGTCAATCTATATTTATAATTTCCAAGCATCTTTCTTCTTGAGTCTAATCGATCATTTGCCTATTTGAGAATACATTCAACGCAACAGCTTCTTTTTTACCTCTATACCGCTATTCATCACCTCTATCATTGCAACCATTCACTTTAACTTCACTTTCACTACCATAGCACAATCCAACACATAACTTCCTTACTGCACTACTAACAAGTTGTTTCCTGATCATTTGCCCCCAAATAATTTGATTCGAAGTATCACTTGTATCACAATTCAACCGTACTAGGCGAGCGCTCTTTAAATACTTATCACTACATACATCATTGCTCACAGATAGACGTAATTCTCACTCTTAATTTGCCATACTTTCACTATTCGTATCACCTATCACTCTCCATCCAAGGCCCACCACGTAAACTTAAATTTACATAGGAACAACATAATAATGATCCGATAATCTGCCATTCCTAAACCCCTAACTCGATTATAACAATCCAACACATTACTGTCAACATCTCCGCTTCTTGACAACACTAAATATCATAACTATTAATCAACTATCGGATACTGAATCTCTACCACAACCAAACTCTAGACATAATACGATGCGATAACCAATCTTCGTGTTTAAAAGAAAGTAATTACTCCACACAATACTACTCTCATTCAACAACGAAGAAATCAATTCACGCTTACCATACCATTACTCGACGTTTATTCTCCGACAGCCAAACACGCCAAAAACCACACTGAGTATAATTATACCATCCGACTTTATATTAAGGATCAACACTAATACCACAACCATTCAGGTACAACACCCCAAAAATCATATCAAAATCTGAAGCCTCCTACCACTTCAATAAACACCAAGAAACATACATTCAATATAATAACCCAAGAAAAAATCAAGAATATACGTCCTTCAAACGAATTATAGCCCTAGGATGGGACCAATTAAACAGTACAACCAACACACAAATAATATATAATAAATATAAGTATACCGTACAAACTAATAAAAATAAAATAACATAAGATTAAAATCATAATATACATAAAAATATAAAAGAGAATATATACAACATCGGGAACCTTCATATAGTAAAAAATATGAATATATAGGTGCATTTTTTTTATATAATTTACTATACATATATATAATAAAATATATATTAATAATATATATATATAATTAAGTGGCGAGCCCGTACGTAGCCAATAATCGAGAGGCTTCCATTACACGCAGCTTAGACTCCCACTCGTGGATATCAGCAGACTAATGAGTTAGGGTAATCTACCCACAGTCTAAAAGGTATATATATATAGTAGATATATTATATAATATAATATGAGTGTGTAGATATAAAGACCTAATATGAAAAATGATATATATTTTAATAAATAAAACCTTATATATAAAGAATATAAATAAAATATAGACTATAATAATAATATAATATGAACTATACTATAACTGATAGTATATAGTATATTGAATATAACTGTGCCGTTATAGAGAATGGGTTAATCTATTTATATTATTATATATTTTACTATATTATAAAAATAATAGTATTTTTTTTAAATTTTCCAACTTCTCATCAGTAGCATAAAAGGTCACATTTCATTATATATCAAACAAGTTAATCATTATATACTTTCAACACTTATAAATGAGACGAAAAATCAATCAATGACTAATATCGAAGCAGGAAAAGATTATTCTGAAACATTTAAATGGATAATCGTATATGAAAATGAATCTGTGCCAAAAAAAGAACGATATCGTAAAAAAAAAAAAAAAAAAAAAAAAAAACGTTAAAAAATTTACCATGAAAGTTAAATAAAAGTCTCCATTGTTACAAATCTAACCCTAATATGAGATGCTATTTAAAAAAAAAAAAAAATATTGTAGAGAAATTTTTACTCTTTCAATTTGTGTTAAATGAGTCAATATAAATTAATTCAATTTTACAAAATTTAGGGGAGTTGTTTTGATAAAATCCTCAGGTAAAATGTTTTTAGATTGTAACTCAAAATTATAGTCTTTAATTGTTGACGTTAAAATCGTGTCTTGCAGAAATTTTAATAAAATTTCAATTATGAATTGAAATGACAAAAGAAAATAATTAAATGTTATATTGCGTACAAATAAAAAATACGCATAAGATTTCCCGCGGAAACTCAATAGGCTAATGGGTCACGTATATTTATAGAGAATCAAAAGATCATAGGCATGAGAAATTGTCAGCCAAATTTTGCCGATATTTTTTTGTGAAACTTTATAAAGGAAACTAAACTTTCAAAAAACAATTAAATGTTGAAAACATTAAAAAATCACAGTTTTGATACATATTATAATACAAAAAATAGGTTATGAATTTCGATCGATGACTTCAATAATATTTTCGGCCATTGATAGGACAAGGGGCTGCGAAATCCTGACCACAACTTCTGAAGCTTTTTTAAGCTACAGAAAAAAAATATAAATAGTATAATAAATTAGAAATAAGATAATTAATTATTCCCCCATTTAACTACCACGATGTAATCACAAATAATTTATTTTTAATAATTAAAAAAATTTTTTAACAAGAGAATTCGAAAAAAAACACCGAAGGAGCTTTCAAAATAGAATCGTAACTAAATAAATGGCTTGTTTACTAAATTTAAGTTCAAAAAAATTCCGCATTATGACGTCATGTGTATTGGATATTACAAATTGGAAATTTTACAGTTATGCTTTGACATATGTAGTATTAGATTAGTGTTCATACCTTGGGTCTCAGGCCCAAATCCATTCCCCATCACAAAACTCCTCCATCGCACCATTCTTCTAGCTTGAACCAAATTCACTTTCTTTACTGACTCATTCCACTTTTTCTTAAGTCTTCCAGTCTTCCAGCTGGTTGATTTCCAACACACACACACCTCTATACATCGACTTAACCAACCGCCCAGCTACCATCATTCCTTTCGATATGACACCAAATCTTAGCATACTCTCATTTGTTGTCACATTCACCTCTCTTCAAACCACACAACTCCCTAACGCTCATTTTTCCTTTATCAATTCGTACACCTAACACGCCTCTTAAGATTATTTTATCCATCTAGGTAGACTGCACCTTCGATCTATACCATTTATTCCACACCATAATTTCGCTACAATACGTTAATACCTCAGGCAGAACTCTAGCTTACTTAAGACTTAGTCCCCTTGCATTCACTAAAGATTTATTTGCTCCAGCTACCTTCCTTACACAACTTTCCTACTACACTGCATCATCCGCATCCAACATCTATCCTATATATTTAAACTCGGATACTTGTTCCAGTTGCTCACCATCCAACGTGATTTCACACTGCGTAATCTCCCAACCCTTCACCATTACCGTAATCTTTTCTCTATTTACTTTCAAATCCCTCCTTTTACACACCCTGCCAAATCTTTCTACCAATCATCTCAAACTTTCTTCATTCAGATCGCCACACAAAACCAGATCATCAGCGTACAATAGGCAGGGCACCCTCCACTCTCTTCTTCCATTCTCCATCAGTCTAACACCCTCCCATGACACACCTACCTTTAATTCGTTCATCATCTCATCCATATACAAATCAAATAGCCATGGAGACTTAACACATCCCTGCCTCACTCCACTATTAATATTAAATCAATCACACTCTACTTCATTTGTTCTTACACACGCTTCACTTTCGACATACATGCTTTTGATTCCATTCAGAAACCTACTACCAAA
>JABUQX010023328.1:0-12500 GCA_015478945.1 Trachelipus rathkii | reverse complement strand
TAATATATATATATATATACTATCTATATATATATGATATATAATATAATAATAGGTATATATATATATATATAATATATATATATATATATATTATATATAATTTTATATATATATATATATATTAATATATATATATATATATATATACTTTTTGTGTTGAAGAATTTCTAGTTTTTTATTAGAAATATTTGATTTATTAAATTTATTACACATTTTCCTCAATATGATTTCAATTTTTACCCTTAAAATTTTGTTTTTAATCTGGAATACGGAGATACTCCAAACAAGATATATATAATATATATAATATATATATATTTATAGATATAATATATTATATATACTATATATTATATATATATATATATATATAATTATATATATATATATATATATATATATATATATATAAATATTATATATATATATATATATATAATATAAATGATGGTGCTTTCTGTCCTGACGTGAAACATTCCATGGGGTGAAGAATTGATGGCTGAAAATAAGTAGGTCAAAATGAAGGGGTATTTAGGGGTAGATTGATGGAAAAGTATTTTGGAGAAAAGTGGCGGAGCTAAAATTTCAAAAATAGTACATCAAAATTTCACCAACTACTCGTTACGCTTGCCTGTTTTGCGTTCACACACACACACACACACACACACCGAGCACACACACACACACACACACACACATATATATATATATATAATTATATAGATATAATATATATATAATATATATATATATATAATTATATATTATATATATTATAATACATTCTTGTATTATATTTATAGTGAAATATATCCTCTATTCAGAAAAAATAATATAGGTTTATATATTAATAATAATAATATATAAATAATAATAATAATTCATTAATAATATACATTTGAAAGGTTTTTGTGATATTATTCTTTAATTATTTAGGTCAATATATATATATATATTTATATATATTATATATATATATATTATAATATATATAATATATATTTTACATCTTTTTATATATATATATATTATTATATATATATATATATATATTACTATTTTTTTACATTTAATTAAAATTATTATTACGACACCTTTTTTTGACATAATAATAGATTTGGTTAGAAATCATTTTTTTGACATATATTAATAAAATTTTGATAGGACTCACCCATATAATTGGATTTCTAATATATCATGGACACTCCTTTGTTAGCCATGGTGAGTCTTGTACATAAACTTTACAATAATATATATATATATATATATATATATAGTAATACTATATCTGATGTCTTGGATGGGGTTGGACGCAGTTAAAAACAGTTGGAAAACGATGAAAAGAGAAGATCTAGAATAGAGAGTAAGAAGAAGGCTGAAAACTTCAACAGAACTATTTAAGAAAGTTCTAAAAAGTTTTGTTTTGTCTGAGATAAGATGTACTAAAGATGTTCGAAATGTACTACATGTACTAAAGTTTTAAAAAGTTTTGTTTTGCCTGAGGAAAGCAAGATGTACCGCTTGTGCTAAGATCAGGTTATTATTATTTAGAAGCAACAAACAAAATTTATCAAAATCTACCTTAAACATCGAGTTTTATCAAATCCAAAAATTTGAAGTTCAAATCAGATTATGAATAAAACAAACTTACTTTTCTTAAAGAACTCAAGAAGAGGAGCAACAAAATTTTTAATTCAGTTCTTTTAAGAAATTTTGAAAATGTTAAATAGATAAATAAAGCTGTAGCAGAACTTAATTTAGGCGAGGAGCAGCAAAATTAACACATCAGTTCTCTTTGGCATAAATTAATATAAAAATATAGTTATGGACTGAAAATAAAGAACGTTGCTATAAGAATGATTACGGGGTACTAAAGTGGAGGTTTTTGACGTAGTTTTTCAATATGAAGAATTATCTTTTGCATGGCTCTTTGAGGATGGAAATTCCTCTTCTGAGACTTTACTCATACCATGAACGATCGCAGGACTATTGTGAATACATTCTGCGATCGATACCACCCTGCATCCATGCTGGACACGTGCTTAAAATAATATATATATATATATATATATATATATATATAAATGGATAAAGATATATTATATATATAATATATATTATATATATATATAATATATATAATATATATATATATATATATTATATATATATTATATAATATATATATATATATATATATATATATATTATGCCTAAATGGAATAAAAAAACTTAAAGAAATCCATTTTATGATCGAAGGGAAAAAACAGAAATAAGAGATTTTATTTATTCGGAACTAAAATTTGTGAGGTTTCATAAAGTCGATTTTGGGTGTGTACTTTTTAATTATGTCTTAAATGAGATTTTATTTCATTTTGATAATTATTTTTATTTGTATGCCGTATAATTATATTTTCATTAGGAAATATTAATCGAGTTAATGAGGGAAACTAAAAATACCACTAAGGCGTAGATGCACCAGGCAGGTTAGCGTACATGCATGGCAGACCTCTTGCTGACAGCACACGTTCCAAATGCGCGTAGAGCTGTTGCCGCGTAACAACGTTAACTCGCGCTTGTGAAGGGGTATGGTTGTTGGGCTTTTCCCAGGGATAACCCCACATTGACAAGATACCACAGGGGAGGATTCCTGAGTGTTGTGAAGTTTCAGGGTGGATTTTTACTGATTGCGAACGATTATCTCACTGGGGATAAAGGGACATGTTCTACTTTTCTGTTCCTGTGTATGTTACGCACCTCCCCCCCCACCTGTGGGTTAGTGGGAAGAATATATTATATAAATAATTAATATATTATGATATTATATATATATATATACTATATATATACTTATATATATATTATTCTATATATACTATATATATATAGAGAGAGAGAGAGAGAGAGAGAGAGAGGGAGAGAGAGTGCTGTGTGTGTGTGTGTGTGTTGATTTATCTGTAAGGACTCTTTATGTTCAGAGATATTAAATCTGTCCAAAAATCAAACACGCTGTGACTCTTCCCCCCCCCCCCCCCCCTCAGACATACAAATGCAAAAGGCGAGAGAAGTCAATTTAAGGGAATCTTGTATTGACTAGTTGAAAAAGTTGACCAATTAAGTTGTCTTTTGAACTGTTGTTTAGCTTCGTATTCATGCTCCACATTGCAATTATATCATTGATTTATTTAATTGTTTTGTACTTAAAGACCTTCTTTTTCACGGTATTCCATCTCACGTTGTCTGAAATACGAATATTCTTATATAGAAGCTATGGGAGGTGGTATGTAGGGAAAGTCCAATACTAATGCTATTCTTTCACTTATATATCTGGTTCTTACGGTTCTTATGTTGAATCTGTCTATTTCAGTTTTTCCAAGTTTATTTATTCTTACGTGAATAGGGTTAATAACCTTGGGGGCTGCATCAATATTTTAGCTATTTTAAAACCTAAATTCTGCAAACCTTATAACTTTTGTATCTTTTTTGATCCTTTTATCGTCTCATCTGTTATCTTGGAAAACCTCATATCACACAACGGAATTGTGCGCAAGTTGCAAAATGTTTTTTCTCCCTACAGTTACTCGAACTATGTATGCAAGGAGTTCTACTCTAACGTTTGAGGGGGAGCGGATGGACTATTCTTTTTTATAAGGTCAAGTCTTAAGTTTAAAGGACTTATAAACTGTTGTTTACTTTCAAACTCCCCTCCCGTGTCTATTTATTCTTGCGACATGACGTTGATGCTCTATATCTTTATGATGCTTGAGGGAGCTGACCTCTTCTATTCCATCTCCTATATGAGTCGTCCTGCCAACAAAAAGGTAGCAAAGTTCTTTACCCAAGGTTTGTGTGGAGATTGGCAACTCTATTCTTGTTCTTCTTGTGATATCTCTGTCTTCGTCATTCATACTTGTTCTTTGCAATTCCTATTCCATCTTCTGCATTACCTACCGAATGTAATCTTACTCACTTCAAAGCTTGCTTCTTTCCCCTCATTAGATATTTTCGTTAGGTGCCTGTGTTGCTCTCTTCCTCTATATTTTTATTTAAAAGCTAATTCATTAATAAGGTTTTGCCCGTATTTGGTGGAGAAGCTTCAAGAAAAAGATAGGGAGTTAAAAGTTAATTTTAATTCTTTTACAAAATACATGTTATACTAATTTTATTTTTTTTAAATATCAAATTTTTAATTACCTGATGCCAGTTTAGCTATATATTCCTGCTTTGTGCCACCTCCTAATTAACATTTCCTTTCATGAATTAAAAGAATTATTATTATTACTTATTATTATTATTATTATTTATTATTATTATTATTATTATTATTATTATTATTATTTATTATTATTATTATTATTATTATTATTATTATTATTATTATTATTATTATTATTATTATTATTTATTATTATTAGAACTTATTATATTTAAAGATTTAAATATGTGCAATAATTTGTATATTTTTATTTATAACTTATCATCATTATCATTATGCATTATCATTATCATTAATCATTATCAATTATCATTATGCATTATCATTATTATTATTATTATTATTATTATTATTATTATTATCATTTTGATTCCTTGAACTTATCATACAGGGTGTTTCAAAAAGAAATCATCCGATTTGAATAGAATTTATTATGAAATCGGATTGATTCTTTTTGAAACCCCTGTATTTAAAGATTTAAATATGTGCAATAATTTGCTATATTTTATATTTATAACTTAATGGGGTTTAATTGAACATTTTTAGACTCGAACTCGGTAACAACTTATATATATATATATATATATATATATATATATATATATATATATATTATATATATATATATATATATATATATATATATATATATAATCTATTATGTAGTGGTAGAGCGACTGAGTCGCGAGGCAAAGGGCCGGGGTTTTTGTTCTCGTCTGAAACCTAGTAGTAATTACCTATGAGTAGAATAAGGCATGCACGTGTCCCGGATGTTGACTTATATATATACTATAGTATATATATATTATTAATAAATAATTATTATTATATATATATTTAGTATATATAATATATATAATATAATAATATATATATAATATATATATATATATATAATATATTACTAGTATAATATATATATATATATATATGATATATATATATATTTTCTAACTATGCACTATTTCCCATTTTCTCAAAATTGCGGAATTATTTCAATAAGACCATTAACTATAAATGGTTATAATTGTGAAATTAGTTGTCCCTAATGTGTTATCGTTCCAATTTACCATCTCAACTGTAAACAGTCCTCTCTCCTCTCTCTGCTTCTCTCTCATCTCATCTCTCTCTCCCTCTCTCTCTCTCTTCTCTCTTCTCTCCCTCCTCTCTCTCATCTCTCTCTCGTCTCTCTTTCTCTTTCGTCTGTTTGTATCTCTCCTCTCTCTCTCTCTCATCGTCTCTCGTTCTCTCTCTCTCTCGTCTTCTCTCTCTCTCCCTTCTCTCTTTCTCGTCTCTCTTTCTGCCCTCTCTCTCTCTCTCTCTCTCTCTCTCACTCTCTCTCTGCTCTCTTTTCTCTCTCTTCCGTCTCTTATCTCTCCTCTCTTTCGTCTCGTTCTTTGCGCTTTTCGTGTTTTATTTCTCGGTATCTCTCGTCACTCTCTGCCTCGGGGCTCTGTACGTCTCCGCTCATTCGTCTCGCAGTCTTCTTCATACGTCTCTCTCTCATCTCGTCGCTCTGGGTGTCTCTCTACTCCGTGCTCTCTACTCCCTCTTTTCTTCCTCTTCTCTCTCTCTCTCTCTCGTCTCCAGCTTACACGCTTCATTCTATTGAAGAGTGGTCGGTTCTCTCTCTCTCATCTCTCTCTCTCTCTCTCTCCTCCTCTCTCTCTCCCCTCCCCCTATCTTTCCTCGTATCCTTTTAAATTAACAAAAAATATTTAAATAATACAATAATAACATTTTTACAGCTTTAATGTTAAATTTTTAACGAGTGGAAAACTAATCAAATCTTTCATTGAAAAGAGAAAGAAGCGTGATTGAGCTGCTTCATCTTCCATTAACTGCCGCATGTTGTCTAGTTTCCCTCTGCAACCGGCTACCACGAATCGGTGATGCATTCTTTTTCAATGCTCGTCTCACAGTCTCCCTATTATATATATATATATTAGACGTATTATAGTATATATAGTACCATATTATGTATAGATATATCTATATATATATATATATATTATAGTATATATATATTATTAATATATATATATATATATATTATATATATATATTAATAGATAGATAAGATAGATAGATAGATAGATAAGATAGATAGATAGAGTAGATTGATGTAATGATAGATAGATAGATATATATTATAAAAAGTATATATTATCTGGTAATTTATAAGTTACTATTATATTATTATAGTATATATATATCATATCATATAGTATATATACTGGGTATGTGTTGTCGGGTCTGATTTTCAAGGCATCCGGTTCGCGTGATAGCTGTGCTAGTATATATATATATATATATTATATATATATATATAATATAATAATAATATATATATCTATACTGTATATAATTAAAAAAAATATATATAAAATAAACATAAAACATTACCATCTTTCTCTCACCCAAATTAAACTAGGTAGGAAAAATAACGTGGCAATCTCCCTCAATAATATATATATTATATATATATTATATATATATATTATATATATAATATATATATATATTATATTAATATATATATATATATATATATTATATATATATATATATATATTATATATATATATGGGCTAGCAAGCTGCTGCTCTCAATCCTCCCTTTTTTTCATTTTTCTTTTATCTTTGCACCGTCTCTCTCTCTCTCTCTTCCCTCTCTCCCTCGCACATGCAGAGCGGTCTTCTCTTCTCTCTCTCTCGTCGGTCCTCTCTCTCTCTCTCTCTCTCTCTCTCTTCTCGTGCAGCCCATGCAACTCACGTCCTCTCCTCATCGTCGTGGTAGCTAGTGTCCGCGAAAGCTGAATGTGTAGTTCTTTCTTACGGGGCCCATCTCGTGACTCGTCATCCTCTCTGCGAGGCGCTACGGGATACTTTCTTACTCTCTCCTATTTCTCCTTTCTGCTCTCTCTTCTCTCTCTCTTCTCTCATCTCTCTCTCTCTCTCTCGTCCGTCGTCAAGGCCATGCTCGATGATTCCGGTCTCATCTCTTCGATCTCGGACTACTTATTTTTAAAAAATACTAGATTCATAATGATATTTAAAAAATGATTTGAATTTTCTTCTCAATATATAAACTTTATATAAGATATATATATATATAATATTATATTATAATATACTAGTAATATAATTTATATATATATATTATAAATATATTGATATATATATATATATATATATTATTATATATATATATATATATTTTTGTGTTTTTTATATATATTATTAAAAATCTACTTTTCAAGTATGGTACTTTTTGTTAATGTTAGCAGTCTTGTAGATATATATGATCGGCTTATAATTATTGGTTGTTTCTTCCTCCTTTAAGTAAATTTTATTATTAAGATTTCTTGATTTTTTTAATGCTCATCAGGAAATCGGAGGAAAACGTTTGGAGTACAATCGATTAAATATATTATTATTATATATATATAGTATTATTTAAACAAGAAATATTTTGCTAATATATATATGGAAACTTAAATTGCATGTGTTTACAACTAATATATATATAAATTGAATATATTTATATTAATATATATTTATATAGTTATATATATAGTTAATATATAATACGTATATATATATATATATATATATATATATATATATAGTATATATAATATTATATATTATATATATAATATAGTATATTGTATATATAATATTATATATTCGGTTTTGGACAATTATTTTTCGGTATTTGATTTGAATTTTTTTTTTTTTAAAGTTTGTGTGAAATGATGTAAATGATAATAATTTAAACATTGGGAGTAAGTTAATTAATATAATTGCAAGAATGGGAATAAATAATGAATAGGAAGGATGATATTAACTTGGTGAATGAAGAGTTTGGTTATTTGAGTGTTTTAAAAAGCCAAAAGCACACATAGCTACACACACACGAAACACAACCCGCGCCACTAAACACACACACACAACAATATATAATAACTATATATATATATATATATATATATATATATAGTATATTAATATATATATAATATATTATATATATATATATATATATATATATATATATTGTAAGCAAGCATCGACATCTGAAATAAACAGGTTTTCAGTCTGTTAAATTAAATATTAGTGTTGTTACGCTGCCTGTTTTTTTAGCGTGTGTATGTAATTAAAATTATTTTTTTTTATTTTAATATTACATGGATAATTTAAATTTAGAATAGGCGAATTAAATAAATTTGTTTTTGTTATTATTTTATTATTATTATTATTATTATTATTAATTATTATTATTATTATTATTATTATTATTATTATTATTATTATTAAATTATTACTGCTTGCTGTTTTTTTTTTACTAGTATAAATACTATATATTTTATTATTATTTTTATTATTATTATTATTATTATTATTATTATTATCATTATTATTATTATTATTATTACCCCTGAACAAATTACTTATTTCTGTTATATACCCTTAATTTAATTTAATTAATTATTATTTTTATTATTAAAAATTAAATTAAGAGATTCAAGGGATTAAAAAATTTTGATCGCATATATATATATATATATATAACTATTATAATATATATATATTATATATATATATTTATTATATATATTATATATATATATATATATATATATATTATTTCTTTTCGGACGCTGCGGAAAATGGCATTACAGGCATTCTTACTTTAACCCCGCCTACGCAGTGCCTTTTGACCCCGCCTACTTTTTGCTTCATAACATAGATCAAACCGAAGTGTCCACATACCTGTACACTGTATTATATAAATACGTTCACACATACACACACACAGACCTATCGAAGAGTTATGAGAAGTTTTTTCCAGTTTTGGAAAAATGACCGAAAAAACCATTGTGAAAAAAAAAAAAAAAAAAAGGAAAAATACTATTTTGAGTTTAGTTGCAAAGAGACAGTTAAGTGGTTCGGATGTGTTGTGAAGTGCTCTTCCAAAATAGTCTCATATATATATATATATATATATATATATATATTTTTAATATATTTTATGAGGTCTTTATAATATTTACATTATTATTATATATATATATATATATTATATATATATATTTATATATATATATATATATTATATATATTATATTATTATATAATTATAATATTAATTATTATATATATTTATATATATATAATAATTATATATATATATATAATAATATATATATTTATATTATATATATATTGTTTTTTAAAATGATAGTATTTTTAGAGGTCTATTTATATTTATTATTATTATATTAACTTCGAATGGTATTTTTGTGTTTTCATGTGTTTTATTGTTGAAAATAATAAATACTTCTAAATATTATTATTATGATGGTTGCTGAAATAGGGCGAAATGACCCCCACATGGCTATTCAAAAATGTGTCAAAGGGTAAAGGAAGGGCGTTGATTTTTCTCTTTTTCATTTTATTTTTTAAGGATGTTTTTATTATTTTGCCTGTAATAAAATTCTATGATTGTTTTACATATATATATATATATATATATATATATATATATTATTATATATATATAATATATATAATATATATTATATATATAATATATATATATATATCAATATATATATAGTTTATACAGTATATAAATACTATATATATATATATATAAATATATATTGTGGGCAATTATTTTTAAGGGTATTGGATATTTTTCACATTTCTTAGAAAACCAAAGTTTTTAAAAATATATATATATTTGAAATTCATGAAAATTTCGGGTGGGGGATCTGACCCCCTAACACCCCCCACCCCCACCCCAGGCTCATGTATATAATGTTATGGGTTTGGTAATTCGCAACGTGTCTGATATATAAAAATGCAAGAAGGTCGTTGAGAAAAAAAATAGATTGCTTTTTTCAGCTTTTAAAGGTGATTGGTCCACCGATCTCGCTCGCAATGCCGCCGACGTGAGTGCGAATTTGGTTCAATTTTACCTGACGCAGCTCCAGCAGCAGTCTCGGCGGTCGTGGCCCTGACATTGAACTTGAAGTTGTTACTTTAAGTAGCTGGAGTTTTTTTTTTTGGTTTTTTTAATTTTTAACCTTGAGAGACACGAATATATATATATATATATATATATATATAACTATATATATATATATAATATATATATATATATATATATATAATATTAATATATATATATATATATATATATAATATATATATATATTAATATTATATATATTATATATATATATATATATATATATATATATCCGAAGGCCGAACATCCGCCACAGTCGGATAAGTCTTTCAAATTACCTGCTGTATACAAGTTTAAGAAATAATATACCTTTTCATTACAAATTCTGTAAGATATACATACTCTATAGTTTACAAGTATACCTTCTAAGTATCTTAAATTTAAAAGAAAAACTTTAGAAGCCACATTTGTATTCCCCAGCCCTTGCATGAAGATACTTATGCTTCCCTCCGTACCAGTAATGTGAATGGATGTTTGGTCATGCTTGGAATACATCTAGACTTAAAAATAAATATACTTTCACATAAAAAAATATATATATATAAGACTATTTGCATCAATTTTTGCACCATAATTTGCAAATCTTAACCTTTGGATGGTAATATGTCTAAACCTATTAAATATAATTCCATTCTTCATGGTTTAAAAAAAAATTGAATAAATGACCGTGATTAAGAATGAGTTATTGATTGAGAATGTTTTTGATATGCTTCATGATTTTGTTTAATACTAATAATTTCAATTTGTACATTTACTTAAATTAAATTTAAGTTAAATCCCAAAATGATTTTACATAATTTTATTGCATGCAAATTTTTAAAGAAATATTAAGTTTGCATAAATTTCAATATAAGATGCCTTTTAATTATTAAATATTATAACATCTGTTAAAAGGATACATCAGTAATATATATATATAATATATATATATTATATATATATAAGAAATATATATAATATATATATATATATATATATATATAATATATATATATATATATATACTATAATATATATATATATATATATATATTAGTATATATATACTATATATATATAAAATAATATATATATATATATATATATATATATATATTATACTATAATATAGTATATATATATATATATATATAGTATATATATATATATATATATATATATATATATTATATATATATATATATATAATATATATATATATATATATATATAATAAATATATATATATATATACTATATATATAATGAATATATATAATATATATATATATATTATATAATAATATATATATATATATAATAGTATTATTTATATATATATAAATATATATATATATATATCACCTCATTGGTTAATAATTACTTATGCCAGTATGATGATTGGTAGTATGAACGCGATTTCTAGTGCCCTGTAGGTTGTCTATTTGCTATATGCTGGAAATCCCCCCGACCCAACGCGACCTTAAAATTAAAAAAAAAATTTAAAGCGTATTATCACTTAATAATTTAAGTATGAAGCAAGTGTTCCAGTAGAATTTATTCATCCCATAATTTTTTTTAACTGCTGACTGTAATGAACAATAGTGATAATAGAAATGCGATAGTGCAGTAGATTTAGGGGCTCTCGGGCAGTCGGGAGTCCGGAGCCGCGACCGAAATCAGGCAAGGTTAGGTGGTTTCCGGGGTCCCGAAAGTTCCGTTAGTAATGATGCCGGAAGAAAAAAAAAAACATTTTCACCTGATACTACTGGGGTTTGAAGGCATAGGCTGAAATTTTAAAATTGTGGAGTCTCGAGCCGGCATAAAAATGTTTAAAAAGTTCCGCAGCATTCATAATATAAACTATTGAGGTTGATATGCTGAAAAATGTCACTTCAAATTAGGAACGATGATTTTTCTATTTTTTTTTTTTTTTATTTATTACTTTGCCGTGAATGTTGAGAGACGAAATATTTTGTCCTTTTGTGTTTCCGTAGGTTCAATGCGAAGCCATAATGTCTATATAATTGTATAACAGGTTTGTCCAGACATTTCCGATATAAATATATATATATAATATATAATATGATATATATATTAATTATATATACATATATATATATAGCTAATATAATATATATATATATATATATATATAATATTTATATTATATATATATAATAATACATATATATATATATTATATATATATATCATATAATATATAATATATATTATATTTAATATTTATATATATATA